>JAOWBB010010006.1:0-82985 GCA_028565995.1 Ricinus marginatus
TTATTATTATTATTATTATTATTATTATTATTATTATTATTATTATTATTATTATTATTATTATTATTATTATTGATTTATTTAGATTTTTAATTAATGACAGGCAAGTTTATATGCTAAAAATTTCAAAAGTTTATATGAAAATGCCACTAATAGTTGAAAAATATGTTAATATCAACATATAAAAAGTAATAATTTTTGGTTGGAGGCATATTTTTTTTCGACTATTAAAATATAGAACTATCATGGAGTGTTTAAAAATTTCAAATTAAGGAAAAATTTAAATTTATAAGTTAATAAAAATAACATATAGTATAAATAACCGAACTCTAGGAATTTTTATTTAAAAAATTGCTGGAGTTTTCAGTGAGTTTTGCCAAGTTAATGGATTTCGGCATCGGGGGCGGTGGGGGGATGCCGAAGGAAAGTTTTCAATGTCTCATGAGGTTTTGGGTTGGTCATGGAGTGAATCATGTTTCAGTGCTGTTGGACATTTACACGAGTTCGTTTCGTTAACGACAGAATGTTGTTCGGTGCAGTTCGTGATTCTGTGTTGAAATGCTTTTGCAATTCGTGTCAAGTACCCTTACACTTAATTGGTATAAGATTTTCCTTGTATAATTAGTATTTTTCAATATAACCTTAAATTTCAATTTAGAATAAGATATTTTAAAATATATTTTTCTTGAATACGTACAAATTTTACATATTTTTATAAATTGCTTTTTTTTTACATATCCTCAGTCAACTTAGATCCGTAAAGCTTCTTTTAATGTTTAATGCATAAAATGAATAAGATTTTATATATGAATTTTAAAATAAAATTATATTTGAATTTCGTTTTTCAAAAAAAGGCATCTTTTTATAAAATTCAAATTATAATTGAAAAATTATAGTTTGAAAATTAATTGAAATTATTTTGCTTAAAGCGAAATGCTATGTATACTATAAATCTTTTGTCAAAATATAATTAAACTTTCATTATTACAATATTTTATTATATTTTTATTGTATTCATTATTATGTACTCAAGAAAATTTATACTTAAAAAATTTGTAAAATATTACCTATTTATATGAAGTTGCTTATGGCACTCATGCTTGATTGGGTTTTCATAAATTATGAATTAAAAATATTATTGCTTTCTAAGCAGGAAAAAATCCATCGAAATCCTCTAAAAAACCAAAAGTCCGTGCGCATGTAAAACAACCGAAAAAAATGAAATTTGTTGGTAAGTATTTTCATTTAGAGGAATACCGGAGACTTACTCTTTATATTCAAACTGAACAAATTAGATCAGAAATAAGGGATTTCAATATTATCTGTCTTTATTGATTGCTCATTTTATTTAAAATCTTTACAAATATTATAAATCTTTGGAAAAAGAAAATGAAATATTCAATTAAATACTGAACTAATTGATATTTCGCACTGGATAATAATGATTAATCGATTTGATTCGATACATCGATTAATCGCTTGCATCGATACTTTAAATAATTGAAGTTTCAAATGCTTTAGTCGTATCCGTTTGTTAATCTTTTTTTTATAAAATAAGTTAAGTCCATTCCTATATTTACTGATTAAATATTGAAAATTAATTTATGACAGAGGAGGTAATTTTATTCTTAATGGGGGAAATCTTACTCGAACAAGGTGAACGACATCATAAAAATTTCCCTACTGACAAAAGATTGATTAACATGAGTCACTGCTAACTTGACGTTAAGGGGATCCAGACACTGAGGCGCCGCTCGCCTTGGCGCCTCCGTCATAGACGCCAGGAACGATCGCATATTTTGTTGGTTCTCGGTTTCTCTAGTTAAAATCCCAACACTGAAAGTTTTGCCTTATTTGCAGGCGGTCAATAAATATTTTTTTCTTTTTATTTTTCAGCCACGGAAATTCGTTGCAAGGAGAGTACAAAAGGAGGGCTTTCGTTCGAGCTCAGGCTAGCAGATCCAATCACCCAGACTCCGCCAAAGCGTCCTTCCTCGCCGTCTAGTAAAGTTATATCCGCCTTGGGTATTGAAGAGAAGCTTAAGGCTGCGGAAGATAGGCGGAAGGTATCTTTGACAGTTGACTGAAAATAATCCCAGCAAAAACTAATGAAGAAAAGCAATAAATTTGAAATTCGTTGACTTCATCATTAAAAGATGTTAAAATTTATGTATATCTTATGTTAGTTTTTAAGAAACAGATATAGCGATCTTTTCGGCCTTTTTTTTTAGAACTCGAATAAATATATTTTTTTTGAATTTTCGAATCTTAGAGACTCTAATTTTTCTTTAGCAAAAGAATAACAAAAATAATTTAAATTATTAATAGTATAAAATAAATAAATTTTATAGAAAAACACTTTGTTTGATAAAATATTGATCAAGTGTACGCATGTTCATAAAGAATACTTTATGCCACTGAAATTTGTGTTCAGAACAAAAATTTTCAGAGGCATTATTGGAATTATTGTATTTAGCTATTGTAGACAATAAAAGAAATGTTTATTATTTACATTCCTTCATATTGCAACACATTTTATATCTTTGTCTTTGAATTTATTTTCAAAAGACGTAGGATTAGTTTTTCAACGCATGGTAATTTATAGTGATTCATGTTTTAGAAAAATAAAGTGCACTAATGGAATAACTATATTACAATTTTAAATTTAAATTTATTAATAAATATTATTTTTATTTAGTCTCTTACCGAGAACCATCTCGCAGCATTATCGGCGAAAATGGCAAAGATTGAAGAGACTCGCAAGAAAAATGACGAACAAGAAAAGTTATTTATTCAGCAAACTGAGAAAGCTTTGAAGCAAAAAGTTGCGGCTTATGAAGAAAACCGCGAAAGTCATATCAACGATCTCAAATCTAAATTAAAAGAACATGTAAGTGTAAATTATAAATATTTATTTAATTAATTAGTGGAATACAAAAATTACAATCTATATCATAAAATTATCATATAAATAAATATCAATATCATAAAAACTTGAAGTTCATTGAAATTTTATTGTTGTACTTGAAGTGCTATTTGTAATTAATATTACTTTTAATTAATTATTAATTGTATTAATAATTATAATTATACATTATTTAATTAATAATTATAATAATTAAATAGCATGGAAGATCATGAAAATTTTTTTCATCCTTGGATATTTATTTTTTAGTTAGAGGCCGTAGAAAAATCAAGAGCCAGTCTTGAGCAGCAGACGGCTGAAGTAGCATCAGGAATTAAAGAAAAATTACAATTAGCTGCCAATCAGAGAGATGAAAATATTAAACGGATGCTGGAAAAGCTTAAGGAGCATGTATGTACTTAAACCATTGCCAATTTTTCGAACTTTTAAATTTCTTAAAAAAAGAAATTTGAATATTCAGATTTATGTTTATGGGTTTAAAACAGATGTGAAAAGCCCGTAACTATAAGTCAGCTTAATGGACTAATTTTCGCTTTAAAACTGATTTTGTTTTAACAAGCTTTGCATGAGAAAAATTTTATTACTTATGATATTTATTTACATATATTTGTAACATTTTATTTGTTTTAATTTTTTTTTATTCAGAATAATGTAGTTTTGACCATTTTCTGGAGCTATTATTGAAAAATGCCGGTTATAGTTTCCTTTAATATGCTTTTCGTCTTTGGCAAAAAATTATTTTAATGTTTTTCAAAAATTTTAAAATTTTATCGGCTTTTTATTAATGATTAATTAGGAAGAACAAATGAAGAGGGTACGTGAAATAAATCAAAACAAAATAAATCAGTTAAAATCACAGATAGATTCTAAGCTTGTGTCTGCAGAGGAAAGAAGGAATACGATTGAGGAAGCACTAAGACAAAAACTTAAAGTACACGTACGTACTAAGCATACTGTATGCTTTTTTATAGCTACAATAATAAACTGATCGAAGTTTTTGCTGACTATAAATAACCTTTAAAAATATCGTATGATAAGAATTTAAGAAATATTTGAATATATTAAATATTAATACTTTTATAGGAGGAACGTGTTGAAAAAGTACGGCAAAAGAACAAAGAGAAATGGACTGCTACTCCTTCTCCCGAGAAAGAAACACCTTCAAGCGGTTAAGAAGAATGATAATACATAAATATTACATAAAATCTTTTCATGTTTTTTATATTTAATTTAGCGTAATATATTATAGTTTAGTACTTTGCTTTTGTGAGATGTTAATTTTTTCTGAAATAAGGATCAGATATAAAATGATCTAATTCGAGGTATATTTTTGCCCTCATTTTTAAGTGTTAAAAAATTTATTAGAATGAGAGATAGCTTTTAATTAATAATAAATATTTTCATCTTAGTTATCATTGATTGTTAATTATTAATTTTTAATCTTGCATTAATATTAATATCTTTAAACGCTCAGAAATTTTTAAAGGCCATGATTTAATGTTACCTTGTAATGTTCTTATTTTCAGCTTCAAAGAAATTTTTACTCTAGCGCGTCCCTTAAAAAAGTTTTTTCTTATCATTATTTCTGGCTTTCAACTTTTAAATAATCCAATGACTTTATATTGGGCTGTTTTAAATAATTTTTTAATTAAAAAATTTCTTTTTCTCTAAATTTGTGACTTTTTTCATATTATTAAAGTAAGTTAAGTGCGTTTTTTAAATTAAATTAATTTAAGCAATTAATATTTCTTTGTAAGAATGAAGTCGCTATTTTGTATTTAATATAATTTTAACGTTTAATTAAAATCAGAATTTTTTATTTTGAAAAACCAATTTCAGTACTGTATTATTTTATTTATTACTTATGCATATTACATAGAAAGTTATTTTCATCTATTTATCCAAATAATCACTTAAGTTACCAGGTTATAGTTATTCTATAAAATGAAAAATGACACATAAAAACAGTTTAAAAAATTTTTTTTATTTAACTCAAATTTTATCAATCTTCAAATAAACTGAATTTAGATTAAAAACTTACGTTTTATGAATAAAGTGTAAAAAAATAAATATACTAAAATCGTAACTGTAGCAAATATTTTCATCTATTCTGAATGTATGAGTACTTCATGTAGACGTTCAGTTTGAAGAAAGAATAGACAAAGAGAACTTTTATTATTTGTCTTCTATTATTTTTTAATTTCTAAACTCGTTTTATAAATTAATTTTTACAAAAGAGATTAATGAGAATAAGGTAAATTAAAGTAGTAAAAGAGGTTAAGTAAGTAAATTAAATTAAGTAAGTAAATTAGTACTACATAACCTTAATTATGTAGTTTTTTAAAATATTTATACAACTTTCATATTTAATCCGATATGACTTTCTTATTTTATTTATGGAAAAGGTGCAAGTATAAGCTTGCACAATCTACTTCATATCGTACTGTAAACGTTTTAAGTTGATTTCTTCCTAACTGCCAATTTCTTGACATAATTTTAAGTTAAATGTTTATATCATTCGAAGTAGTATAAATCTAGTGTAATCATTATAAAGTATTTGAATGAAGATATGTTTAATTAAAATCTGTCACTATTGAATAAGTTGGCAAGAACTGATCATGAAAATGTCTAAACATTTCATTCTAATGTTCCGTCGTTTCATTCAATTAATAAGCCTAACAGTAAAATTAAGATAGAAAAAGAAAAAGTTAGTATCAGATTTATTTCCTTGAAAGGCACAGAAATCAATGGAAATAGAGTAACAACAAAAGGAGTCCGATTTAATTCAGCTAATAAAGAGAAAAAAAAATAAAGCTTAAAATGATCAAAGCAAAGAATGAAGGAAAAAAAAAATAGAATTCATAGAAAACGCTTTTAAAATAATTGATAGATATAGTTTTGTAGGAGAGAGAGTTAAAAAAAGTAAAAAAATTTGTGCAGACTGCATGAATTTTTAACTAAAATTTATTTCAAATCATAAAGAGGGAAATAATTTTGAAGTAAAGACTGTTGACTTATGAAGTTGGTATTGTTGTTGATGTGCTGTTGGCACAATTGCAAACAAATCTATGAAAGAGTACCTACCGAGGTGAAAGTCAAATATTAAGAAGGAGTATTTCGCAGTCTATTATTTTTTTTTGTTTATTTGCAATAAGCTAATTTAAACATGAATGAAACTGATACTACCTGAAATTTATATTTCATTTATTTTCGATTTATATCCTATTTACTTACAACATGGAAGATATTAAATTAGAACTTTCTCAGTATGAAGCTCAGGTAATTGATTTTAGTATTAATTGAGGTAATTGAAGTTTGATATTAAATGTGTATATTTGTCACTTATTAAAAGTGATCCTTAAGTTTTATTACAATTTTCTAGTTAATGCAAATACAAACTGCCATAACAGAAGCATCAGATGGTTCAGAAAAAGAAAATCTGATTGCTCTTGAAAGAGAAATAAATGAATTGATAAAATTAACAAAGGATAGCCGACAAGAACCTTCAGAAAAACAAGATTCGGAAAGTGATCCTTTTGCAGATGAGTACAAACAGTTTCAGGTAATATTAAAAGATGTAATTTATTATATACTATGAAAAATTAATGATGAAGAATTTTATTTATTGCTAAAGTGTTTATCTGCAAATCTTTTTTAGGCTGAAATGGCAATGCTGAATTCAGCAGATAAAAATGAAAATGTTTCTAATATATCAGATTCAAGTGATTTAATTAAGGATTTAAAAGCTATGGAGGGAATGAAATGCCAAGCCCCATATAAGTATGCTTGGACTAATGATGTTACCTACCACAATGCCCTTATTTTCTGTATTGAGAGCTTAAATTCTATAACTGATTTTAATGATATTAAAGTTAGGGTAATGTTTACAAATCCAACTCATAAAGAAATGTTACCATGTCCTTATTATTTAGATGGACAATGTAAATTTAATGATGAAAAATGTCGATTCTCTCATGGAGAAACAGTTCATTTAAATAGTTTAAGGGATTACAGGTAAATGCTAAAATACTGAATTTAAATTTAGCATTTACTAATGTAAATGCTAAGTCTTTCAATAGATATTGAGATCCTTAAGCTTAAGACTTCTGAGAATTATTAATGAAATTATTAGTATATTTTAAAAGACACTTTGTATATCATATGAATTATAGTATTAATGAAATTATAGGGAACCTGAATTTGCAAAACTTGCTGAAGGAAAATCAGTTTTAGCAAAAAAAGATGATGGTTTATGGCACAGAGGTATTATTAAATCAATTGATGGAGTAAAGTGTAATGTTAAATTTGAATCAAACTGCCAAGAAGATGAAACCCACTTGCAAAACATTCTTCCCTTAGGTAAACCAGTGTTATGACTTTTTTTTAAAAAAAAATGGAAAAGTATTTTTTTTATATCAAAAGGTAATCATGATCTTTTGATGTTTTTCATGCTAAAAATTTTGATGATGAATTAAATTACAGATATAGGTATAAATATGTGTATTGGCAGAATCTTTTTGTGATGATAAAAGTTATTTCAATTGATGTAGTTTTCTTAATATTAAGATTAATATGGTAATATTTATGTTTTAGTTTCATTCTTCATTTGAGTAGGAAAGTCTTTAATTTCAGATAACATAGATGAAGAAAGTGGTAATCAGACTGATTATGCAGATGAAAATAATGCTAGTGATGATGATTACAATTTTAATGAAGAATTACAAAATTCTCAGCAAGAACTTGTCAGAAATATTTGGAGCATGACTTCTCCCTCATCTGCTCTGGGAGATTGGGAAAAGTTTACAAAGGTTCTTATGTCTATTAATTATTATTGGAAATAAGATCTTGAATTGCTAATGAAATTTTCTAATTGTTATTTTATTATAATAATAAATTCATATTTGTTATAACTTTTTATTTTCTTTAAGTATAATAAAATTTTATTATTTATACAATAATATAATGTATAAGAATAATACAATATTTTTTAAACATAATATTTACTTACTTGATAAATTAATGAAATAGATTTTCATTTTAAATTAGTCATTTTGGATCAGAAGTTTTTTTAAAATAGGGCTTTGGTTCACGTATTATGGCTAAAATGGGCTACATCCATGGTTTAGGTCTTGGAAAAGAAGGAAATGGACGTGTGGAGCCAGTATCTGCTGTTGTTTTACCAACTGGAAAGTCTCTTGGTAAGAAAATTCTATAATTTAACTTTTAAAAATACTGAATACTAGTAATAATTTTAAATATATAGCAATTAAATTAGAAACATTATTTTTCTTCATTTAAAATTTTTTTACTGATAATTTTTAAATTCAAATATTTTCTCGTTTAAATCTCAGTAACCATTTTTTCCTTTTGCTTTATGTGAAATATTTTTGATTCATACTGATGTCTGCGTCACATAAAGAAATTCATCTTAAACTCATCTTGTGATTAATAAGATACATTTTTTCACATCAAAATATAATCTATCATTGATTAGATTGTATTTTGATGCGAACCGTATAATTAAATATACTATAATGAAATCATGTTTTACTGTATTTTTTTTCTTTTAGATTACTGTATGAATTTAAAAGAATTTAAAGGCGATGAAGATTTTTTTAAAATTGAAAGACGTATGAAAAAATTTCAACGTAAAAAGGAAAAAATGTTAGCAAAAAGTTACGAAAGAGAAAAGGAAAAGGAAAAATCCGATATTTTCAAGTTTCTTGATAGAAGTTTAGGGCAAGTCAGTAGTCCGAATAGTCATAAAGTAAATTCCCAAAAGGATTTACAGAATGAAAGTATAAGAAATTTAAACGTTACTTCTTTACGGCTTTCGGATGATGTGAGGAAGACACAGAAAGAAATAAGATCTTTAAAAAATTCACTTTCTAGATATTCGACTCAATCAAAGGAATTTAGCATTTTAAAAGGTAATGTTATTTTATGTGTAAATATATATAAGAGAAATGATTAAATATTGTATAATGAAATAAATTAAATAAATTATAATTGACCTAATATATTTAAGAACCCATTTCAGAATAGAAGCTTCAGCTTAGAATTGTTGAATTAAATTAATAATCTAAAATTCATATTGCAAGAAAACTTACGTTTCATTTATATACTTAGAACCTCAATAACTAATCATATAACATTCATATTTTCAGAAAAATTAATCATTAGTCAAGCAAAACTCTCACAACTACAAGCCTCGGAGCAAATGGTAATAAAAGAGCAAAATACAAGAAGAGACAGAAGAAAACTTACTGTATTTTGACATTTACACTGGTGCATTTTTATATTCTTTTACTACTATTTTAGAATATATTTATTTGTTTAGTGATATATCGAAGCATATTAAACAGAGTTTTAAATAAATTGAAGATAAAATTTTTGTCATTGGAGAATTTTAAAACCTCACAATATATATATATATATATATATAATAAATAAACTTATGAAGTGAAAAGGATTTAAAAAGATAAAATTAGTGCCAAGTTTTATTCGTTGATCAGTTCTTATGAATTATAATTCATAACAGTTTCAGTTTTTATGAATTATTATTCGAATCTAGGAAATATGATGTGGTGGTATTTTATAAATGTGAAAATTTACAGAATTGGATGATAGAAATGATTCTTGATTAAAAAGAATGAAAAATCATTTCAATATGCTATTTATTCCATTAATTACGATTTAATTTTTTTTTATCGACTTGAGATATTTTTTTAAATAAGATTTCTTTATCATAGAAAGATATGATGCATAATAAATCACTCGACAAGTTAGAAATTATAATATAATATAAACATTTAAAACAAAACATTCAATTATGAATAACAAAACAAAAATTGCATTTTCTAATAATTTGATGAGATTGTGTATATATATCTAATACATAAAAATCTGAAATAAGACATCTAAATGAAATCAATAAAAAATTTAAAAATTGCGGAATTATAGTCCTTAACTCTTTAATAATCTATTTAGAATAATATTTTTCATAAAGGCGAAATTTGATTTGATATATGAGTTTTAGATGTTAGTGATGTCTAATATTAAATTCATAGTAAAAAATACAAAGAGTTATATAATTCTTAACAAAATCATTATCTATAGCTATATGCACTAGAATAATGGAAATGCAAATCAGAATCACTCGTTTTATTCACTTAATTTCTTAATTAATTTTAATATCACCATTTTTTATTAAGTTAATTAAGATATCACCTATATATTTGGTATGATTTTGGTACGTTCTAACTTTATATAATTATAAACTATTAATCAGAACTAGAAGTACTGACTTAAAATAGAATTTTAGATAAGATCTTTATTGGTGAAAATAAATTTTTTGCCATAAGATAAATCAATTTAAAATTTATCTTAAATTGTTTTAAAAATTATTGATTAAGTGAACAGACAGATTTATATGTGCCTAAAAAAATAAGCAGACATTTGGCATCGTATTTTATTATAATAAAATAATAAAATTCTAGTAAACATTTTCCTGATCAAGTTTAATATGAAAAATTTTAGAGATTTTATAACAAAAGTGACACTTACTGGTCTTATGAAAATAAAAATTTCTTTTTTGCTTTTTCAGAAAATTAAAATATTAATATGCAAATTATTATCTATTTTGAGCTATTTATTAGAAAAATTTTTGCAAGAGCAATTAGATGCAGTCTTGGAAAGTGTCAGATTGTCTAGTAGGTTTAGTATACGAATATAAGCAAATATAACGAGGAAAATAAATTTTCCCTATTTTAAACATTTGAATCATGCGAATTATAAAGATATTCTTTACACTTATTAAGCCAATTAATTATTAATTATTTGAACTGTTTTTTTCATAATGATAATAATTTATTTTTATATCTTTGCATATTGTCCTAACAGTGCTTTCCCAAAGTGTGCCATTACATAGTCATGGTAATACATCATGATGCACAGAGGTTGCCCAAGGATCAGTCCTGCCCATACGAGACAATTTCCAACGCGAGGTCCAAATCTAGCCTCCATTGCTTTGCTGAAATACGACATTGGCACCTATGATAAAAATAACTATTGTCATGTTAAAATTTTCAAAAACGCTTTAGAAATAAATCCTGACAATTTTACCTGCCACATCATCCCTAAAAATGCCCAGTGTTTAAACGTTTTCAAAGGCACACTGACTAAATATTCATGGAAAAAAGCACTAATGAAAAAAACTGCAACTCCAGCCACACCTTTGCTGTAACCAAGCTCTACCAGAGGAATGTACAAATGCCTGAGAGCCCACTTATGCACAGTGGTATTCCAAGTTCTCCAGAAAACTTCAATGTTATTAGCATTCCACCAATCCGAATAAAAATTCCGGTCCGCAAAATGGAGAAGTTCACCGATAAGGTTCAGAAAAGAGTGAAAAAACAAATAAAACCATATCAGCCAAACTAAGTGATTTGGAATCTGAAAAGCAATACACATTTTACAATTATTTACTATAAATTTATTGGTTTAATATTATAATTCGTTAATATTAATAAATTCATTGATTTAATATAATTCGTTATAATATTAAAACGAATTATGAAACTTACGGCAAGTTTCAACAGTCTTTCTGTCACTTTTGCGATATCCATATTCTGAAACAGAACGGCTTCGTTAGTTATTTTTACTGAATGGTCAGTCAAATTCTTTTCTTTATGCAATGCATATGAAATAAAAAATATTCAAAAAATATTTCACTGATGTATGTGCCTTGAACTATTTTAAAATTTTGCTTTCCAATAATAATTAATGTAGATATAAAACTTACGGAAAAAGGAATGAGTGAATTTTTCACTGAAGGTATTATCCACTGCTGAAATAATGCAACAACCACTTGAAATCCAATAATGACTTCCAGAGCTCTTTTTATTAAAAATCTTTTTCTTATTCGAGAGGTTCGAGGAAAGTTAAGCTCATAACATAACGTTGGTGCAAATATAAAATAACATAAATCTTTTAATGTAAGGTTGTTTGGATATTCTACCAAATTCATTTGAAGACCATCTGCTGTTCCGTTTTTATGACCAGCTAAAAAAAATTAAACAATTTAATAGACTTTGACAAAAGTCAATATGTAATGTCAACAACTCATAATTTCATGCTTTTTATTAGAAAATGAACCCTCAACCAGAGTTTCAATTGACACATTTAAAACAGAAATTTTATTCAAAATATTTCAAGAAAAATTAGTTGCTTTAGAATGAATATTAATATGAAAATTGTTATCATTAGAGTTATATTAAAAATTTACAAAAAATAGCCTTTTACTGGCATGACATTATTCGCGTTACTTTTCGTTAAATTTCACTTGCCTAGTTTGCTGAGAGATACACTCTGTCGTCTTAAATATGATTTTTCTTTTTTTGTTCGACACCACATATTTACTTGGACATACGACCAAAGTTTCAGAAATAAGATCGAATACGTAAAACAAACAGCCGTGGCACCAACTGAAATTTTTATAATTATAGGAATATAAATTAATTTCATTTATAAAAGTTGTGAACATTCATGGCTTCAGATATAATTCTGCCTTAAGAAAAGTGGGCATCGAACTCATGCAATCAGTCTTTAATGATTTCATGCAAATAATCAATCAGAATTCATAAGCGAAAGTGGAACTTTGATGAAGCAGTGGAAAACAAAAAAAACGATATTTTCATACAATTTACAATATGAACATATCATTTTTTTCACATTCGAGAATGTTAAATTACATTTATCTAACAATAATTACAGCTCTGTTTCAGACTTCAGAAACACATCATTATTGCAAACAATATTTTCAAGCCATCTAACTTAGAAAAAAGCAAATCACTGATGACTGCTTTGAAGAAAGTAAATGCTTTTACAGTTTTGTTTTTTTTTTATAATTAAAAATTACTTTTCTCGAATTGGTCGACGTTCAATTTGCTTCGTACTCGGTTTTGGGAGTAAAAACTTCTTTCCAAGAGTCTACAGGACATTTTTTTTTAAAAATTATGGCGAAATACTTCGAAGTTCTTCCTTAATCAACGCCATCATATTTGGTATTATAATGCAAGTCCACAGTTTTTGCCACTATAAGAAAACGAAGAAATAAAATCATTAATGCCTGACTGAAATGGAATTTACTAATCATTCAATAGAAATAAACAATTTTATTATAATATTATGTATCTATACGCTTTCGTATAAAACGAAAATATTTGAAAAGAAATTACTTTCAAATTTTTTTACTTCTTAAATAAAAAAGTTCGATACCCTTTTAAGGCTGAATTTAACCAATGCTGCATAATAAAACTTTACTTCATGTACGTTACATCTTAATTATTCATTTTTATCTAATATTATCAAAAGATGCAACATGGGATCGTACTTTAATATATATACACACATTTTTTTCTTAATTTTAAATTTTTCATTAGCTGAATCATCATTTTTCTCGGCAGGTTGAGTTAATGGGGTTTAATTACTTACTTAAGCTAAAACTTTCAGGTTTTTGATGAATTATTATCATTGGAAGTAGAACAAGAAGCATTATATTGAGTACGTGACAGAATATTCCCAGACCATTACTGATGATGTCCTGTTAGAGGAAACATTGTTGACGAATTATTATCCAATTTTAAGTGTTTTCTTTTTTTGATGATTTATAATTGTGGGACGTTATACTTACAGAAGCAAGTCCCTTCTCAAGTACCAGACATATTAACACGGGAACTGAGGAATCTATGAAAAAAATAATTATTATTTATTAATAAATTTGATTAAATTTATTTTAAAAAAAGTAGTTTCATTAATATATTTGCGAGAAATTCGTTACGTTTAAAAACTGTCGTGGAAGAACTTATTTTGGACAGGATATAAAAGTCAGAATGTGGTAAAAAGATATTAAGAGATGATTTACAAATATTTCAATCAATTTTCGAAGATAATTTCATTTCAATGCCGAAACTTTCATCTTCTAGAAAGCCACTGTAGTATTTGTAGTATTTCACTATAAGCATATCCCTCCCTTAACTCTAAGCCCGAGATTCCTTTATCCTTATAAGGCAAACAATACTCAAAATACACCAAAGATTGCCTAATTATTGCAAGGATCTACCCGAAGAAGTTAGCTAACAATGAGTGAATAAAGCTTTCCAAGATGTATCTCTTCAAAGAAACTTCTTTTTTATGAACCAAGTTAATCAGACTAAAAATAATAGGACAACATTTATGATTCTTTATGACTGTAAAAACACCTTCTCTAAATGTCCCTGATACAATAAATATTACAATAGAATAAATCAAATTCTACGAAAGGATAAAATCTCATTGTTGTAAAAAAATTATTCTTCAAAATTTGGCTTTCAAGTACTAAATAATTCAGGAAGCTTATCATAATAAGAGACTTTGTGAGAATTTTCTTCGTTTTGACAATCGAGAAAATATTATCTCATCGGCATACTTCATAAGGCTTGCTTTATATTGATGTCTAAAACTTCATAACTTCGAAAAATGCAATCTCTCAAGATTTGATTTCGTAAAAATCAAATCTGACTGAGGATGCACGAGCCGTAAACAGCACATCCTCCATTTCCCAAAGGTTCCGCCGAAGCTATAAAAATTCCATCAACACGATCCGACCTGCCCTCTGCCCCAGAACTCCCATTCATGATATGAGACGAACAGTTCATAAGTTATTAAATCTAAAATGTCATCACAACAGGATGTCTCAGTAAATATTTCTACATTTATTGGTCCTTAAGGCAAATTCTCATTTTATTTTTTGAAATTATTTCATCATTTTAAATTATTTCATATTTCATAAATTTTTTTGTTGTCTATCTTAAATGATAAATAATACAGACTTTTCGTGAGAAAAAATTACAACCCTGTTACTTGGTCTCTGGATTCATGGTTTTTTTTGAAATATTATGGACTATTATGTAACAATACTGAAGATATTAATAAATTACGAAAAAATAACTATTTTAACTAGTGATTAAAATGACAGCAAATGAATGTAATTGTCGAAAAGCAGCAGGTAGTAAGTGAGCGTCTCTTAACTTTGGTATTTTTTAGGAAGCAAATATTTAATATTCAGCAACGATTTCATCGATAACGATTTAACGATATTTCATGTTTAGAAACATTCCATTTTTCATGTGAAATGACATTTAATAATTTTTACAAATAATTCGAATCTAATTCGCTACCTTTGAGATATTCAAGAATTGAGACAATTTTAATTAATTGTAAAATTGCAAACTATATATTACTAGCAAATAGTTTTGCTTTGAAATCTTATTACACCACTTGATTTACTAATATGACATGAAAGTAATTTTCAGTAAAATTAAAACTGCTCTTGAATAAATTTTCATTTGTCACAATTTTTTCTTAAAAAACAAAAAACAGTGTTTAAAGTAATTTTCATCATAAAGTTATAAATGGCTCTTTGATGAGTAGTAATAAATTAATTCTACAATTTTTAACTATTTCATGAATGCAAGTATAAAATTATTTTCTTACTGATTTCTTATTCCTGAAGATCTAAATAATTAATATGCATTGGTAAAGTAAATAGTATCAGAAAGTAATTTTTTGATAAAAAAAAATTTTATAAATTGTCTTTTTGACCTCTTATTACAATAAAACCAATGAATAAAGCCTAAAAAAGCCATTTTTAGGCTAAATATGTTATTTAACTCACCCAAGTAGAATATACATTTCATTACAAGCTACAAAACTATATCATTTGGATTAGTATTACATTTGAAATAGAAAGGTAATGTTCAATAATAATAATAGCATACACATAAAAAATTTATGATATTTTTCAAAATCTAAAATATATTTTAGTTTGAAATTAATTATTAATATACTTAAAAGAATTTCTTATGGCAAATAAAATTTTGAAATACTTAAATATTTTTTTTACAAGCTAAATTTACTTTTAATGTAATTGCAAAATAATTTTTTTTATGTTACTTGCAATAATACTGAATTTTAGATAAAACTACAAAATTAGAAACAATTTATTTTTGGCAATATAATTGCGAGTAAAAATTTTAGTCAAATTTTACCAGTACATTCATTTCTTTTAAGCCTGTTTTTGAGTTTTTTAAAATAATTTTTAAAATAAGGAAGATGACTATTGACTTTTCTGAATAATGTTATAAATTTACATCAATAATCAAATTATATAATTACTTACAAAATAGCAATATCAGAGATAAATGTTCTGGCCCTCCTTCTTCATGTCCTGTTAATACTATAAGCCATTGATAAGGGTCAACACGGATACCATATTTTATTAGATTTTCCAAAAAGAGTCTAAGTCCCCCCACAAATAATAATAAAAATCCCCAATTGATAAAGCCAGTAAAATCGTTGAAGCCTGACGACCATGAAAATAAGGAATCCCTTGGCTTGTGACATCTAAAGAAAGAAACATACTTTTATTTGAACATATTTTTAAAAAGGTGGAAATTTCCTTGATAATAGTGCTTCAAATTCATGGTATTTATGCTTAAATTAAACTTACGGCTTATCAAATTGTGCTTTTCTAATTTCTGCTTCAATTTTTTGAATTTCTTCTGCCCTCGTGACGCTTTTGCATCTTCTTAGCCTAGTTTGATTTTCTTCTTCGTTTTTCATGTTAAGATCGTATTTATTTATTATTATGACCCAGTTTCTTTTGTTCACTATCAAAAAAAACTCAATTTGCTCATAGTTATCCGTTAGAAAGAAACTGAGTTTCAAACCTGAACCAATTATTATTAAAATTGTTTACGTCATTTTTCAAGTTCATACAAGTTAGTAATATAAATAATTATATAAAGTTTACAAACATTTATGCTTCCATTTTGAACTTTTAAATAAAATCAATTGCCAACATAAAAATGTAAAAATTTAAGAATTTCAGAATGTTAACGTTCAAAGCATGTCTGAAAGTGCTGACACACTTGGGGGGTCCTGACTTTTGACATTAAATTTCAAAAGGTAATATTTGTCTGATAAAAGTTACTCAATCTTTTTTAATTGAATTGACTTTTCTTAATATCATTTCATTTAAAATATGTGCTTTCACGCATTATAAACCAATTAGAATAAAAAATTAGGAAAAAATAATATTTCAAAAAATTTGCTGACTTCAGGCAATTCAATTTTTTTTTTCAGATTTTTAAATACATATTTATAATCACATTAATAAGGATGAGTAATTCTTTCTTGCATTCACGTTGTAATAAGCTTATGGCTTATCAAGGCATTTAAAACATTTTTATTATTTTATGTGATTTTCCCGCCAGAATTTTATGCGGCTTCATTATTCAAAGGGAAAGCTAAATATATTTGCCTTCACATTTTCAGATAATGGATCATATTGTACTGTTTTATATAATTTTAATCATCTGGTTAGTACCATTTACGTTTGGGAATGATCGAATTAGGAGCTATGAAAACATTCTTAACACTTGTCTCGATGGAATTAATCATAAATTTGAACCGGGTGAGGAATCCGAACTGTTTTCACAGTGCACGCCTTGGAAATATAGAAGTTGTTGTACCAATTCAACTGCCAAAAAACTTCATGACAATGGTCATTACAATTTTAATTACGATCACTGCCCTCATATAAAAAATATGTCTTCAGAATGTCGCAAACATTTTATTCAGGATACTTGTTTTTATGAATGTTCACCTAATGTTGGACCATGGTTGGTTAAGGTAATTTCAGGTTATAATTTATTTATATTTTATATTTATTAACAGGTATTTACATTTTATATATTTCATCCCTTTTATGTGAATCACAAAATATCAGATAATATTTATATATAACGTGCAACAAACATATATTTCAATTATTTATAATATTGAGGTTTGTATTACATTTGCTAATGAAATTTATTCAGGTAAAAAAGTTGTATGTATGTATATATATATATTAAATATATGTAATGTACTATAACAGGTTAAAACCTTTTAATAAATAATTGAACAATATTTCCTTTATATCCTTATATTAAATCTAATTTTAGGTCAATATGAAAATCAGAAAAGAAAGATTTTTCAAAGTGCCACTATGTGAAAGTGATTGCCAAGTTTGGTTTGATGCATGCAAATATGATTATACATGTAATATCAATTGGTTAAGAGGTTGGAATTGGACACATGAGGGCAATAAATGCAGAAAAGATTCCTCCTGTCATACATTTAAAGAATTGTATCAAAATGCCAAAACTTTTTGTGAAGAAGTATGTATAAACAAATTAATTTTAACAATAGACTATATTAAGCAGATTTTCAAATTTTCCTAACTTGCATTTTTTTGTTTCTAGACCAAATTTCATTATCATACCAATTTCTTAGGCAAATTTACCTCAGAAGTTCATTTTTTCCACTGTTTCATCTTCATTTTGTTACAATTATTTTTGCAATAAACTCAATTTTTTTTTCCTTTTCTTAATTGTAAAGAATACAATTTTCTAAACTACTCTGCTTTACTTTCTAATACTATTGTAAAATTTCTGAAATTTCAGTCTCTGATATCAACTGATTCTTCTATGGCCAATAATTTTTTCCTTCATTTTTTTAATCCATCTAAGTTTTCAACTTCATATAACAAACTTCCATTTAAGATACTTTATTAATCTCCTAGGTCTTTAACTAGTGACCAAAGGCAAATTCTTCTCTTAACAAAAATGTCATTCATTTGTCTGGTTTACTTATTTACTAGTTGCTATGCCACTGCTTGGTACTGTTCTGTTGCTTGCACTAGTTACAATTCTGCTACTTTTCTTTCTCATGCCCAGTTTTAAGATTTTAACTCTTACATTTAACATACTATCCCTTAAATTGTTAAAAAAATTGATCTCTCAAACTTTTATATGTGGTCAAATTTAATAGTTTTCACCTGAATTTTAGTAAATTTTTAAAGTGTCAGTAAATTTTATAAAAGTTATATCATATTTCCATTTTTATGAACAAGCTGATATTAGTCCATCATTTTACAATCAAAAGACTAATGTCTAATAAATTTTAAAGCCCTGGAAGAATTTTATTACTTCAAAAATTTATTTCATTAAATAAACTTAGTTGACAAAATGTTGAATTTCTATCATTTTTTAAACAATGTACAGAAGATTATATTAAAAAACCTTCAGCATTACTTTAGTTTAGATAACTAATACAATTTTAATATGTAACTAATGAATTTCCTATTAATTAATTAATCATTCAATATAAAAAGATAATTGTCTTATTCAGTATTAAATATGCTTTAATTTTTTTATTATACTTTTTTAATATTTTCTATTATATTATAATTTTTTTATTATATTTTATTATATATATTTTTATTATATATATTAATGATTATGTTTAATCATTAAAAAATTTTTTAAATGAAATTTTATATGATTTTTATCATTATTAATTAGAATAGTAATATAATATGCAGTATGTAATAAAGTAATTTTATTTATTGTATTGATTTCAATTTTTGATGCTTAGGTATGGGATTATTCTTGGGAAGTAACTCCTGATGATAAACCGTGCATGCGACTTTGGTTCGACGGAGAACATGGTAATCCAAATGATGAGGTAGCAGAATATTATGTGAATTTAATGAAGTATGAAAACTCTGGATCATACTACACTCAAAACTCAAAATTAAAAGTTTTAATTTTAGTTCTAATGTTTTTTTTCAGTAGATAGCAAATCTAAAAGATTCAGATATATTAGTACTTAAACTTCCTATTCTTACTAGTGTTATATAAAAGTTTTAAGAAACTAAAAATTGTGATTTAAGAAATTGTATTTTTATTTAATTCAAGGGCATTCTGAATGAAATTTTAAAAATACATTCATAATAATGTTGTTGTTGGTGTTGGGATTAAATTAATTATTTAAAACAATGTTTTCAATATTTTTGTGCTTCAGATTTTTTATTAAAATTATTGAGTTTATTAGTCAATACATTAACTATTTATATCAAATGTTCCTTACATAAAATAATACTTGTAGCAATTCATATTTATATTTTTAAATCATTTGAAATTAAACTTTATACTGCATTCTAGATAATGGCAATTTAATCATAAAATTTTCGTGAAATTTAACTAAAATATGTAAATTAAGATGTTGATATTTATAAACTTTTAATTATGTTACTCAAACCTGAATTCCAAAAAAAATTCTTTTTTATAATTTCGATTAATTAATATTAATTTTTAATTATCCCCTTTTATTAATAATTTGTAAATCGCTTGATAAGCATTTTTCCTATAACCTTTTTTCTGTTAATTTAATTCTTTCTATCACAGAACGGATTATTGAGGTCGTAAAGGATATGAATAAGAATTTTTTCTATAATTAATTAAAATCATATAAAAGCCAAAATATGTTCACAGTAAAGTAATTTAATCTTGGGCTTGAAAGTTTTTTTTAGAAGAAAAATTGAAGAATTTGTAGGTTTCAATGTTATATTCAGAAGTTTTTTACTTGGTAAACATCCAAATAAAAATTTGTCAAGAATTTGTTTTTAGATTTTGTGTTTCTAGAAACACATCTAGAATAGTTATATTGATTCATCGATCATTATATATTTAAGCTTCATACATTATGAAATTAAGATAATTTCAATGGCAAAAAATGTCAAATAAAAAGTGGTTTTACGTACACAATTTCTTTGCAAAAAAGCATTTAAAAATAAAATTAAGTTTAAGACATTACCTAAATATTAGCTGGAACTAATAAGGCAAAATCTTCAGAAAGTGCTGTGAGTTGTTTTAATGCATGTTATAAATATAATGTTTGAAAGTTGGGTATATATCATTTCAAATCATTATGTTGATTTTTTAAAAAAATTATAAGACTTCTTACTTTAAAGAAATAAAGGAAATCACTCACGTATTGGATGTTTTGATCGAAATTTACTAATTGCGACTACTAATTTGAATGTCATACATATGATTTAGTAGGATAATATACTAAGGTAGTCTGTATAGGCTGCAATTTGCGAGCTAAAGAACTCTGTGTCGGCTTAAAAGCTAGTTTTACAAGTCCAAAGGTTTTGGTAGGATTCGTAAGGAATGTGCAAGGATATAAATTGTTTGCTGGAATTTTAAATGGTTAAAAACAAATGGCCGGAAAATTATTGATTTACCAAAAAGAAAGTGTAAAATAATTTATTGAAACAAGTCTGATGTTAAGTCCTTACAATCTACTTAGACTATTAGCTACTTAATACTTTAATTAAAAACAACTCCTTATAAAAATTAAAATAAGAAAATTTTATAAAGAAGTAATTAACTTATTTGGCCACATATCTGTAATGGATTTGAAGTGATAATTTTAAAAAAACAAAAAAAATTTTAAGAGATGTTTTTTTATCCTTTAGGAATATTTGAAATAGTTATTTTATCGACAAAAATTGGATTTAAATGTTAAGAAAAGTTTTCTCTTTCGCGCAATTTCTGCATGTGATTGTGATGAAGAATCGCAAAAATTGTAAATCAAATAAGGATAATATTGTCTTTGAGTTATGGATTATTGAAAAATTGATTAAAAGTCATTTGATTGTATTTCATTTTAATAATTTCATTTAAATCTTTTTTTTCAACATCGGATAATAATAATATATTACGAGAATGGGACTTAAAAGTAAAACACACAATGAAATATGTACAAAGATCCATAAGATTCATTACTTCAGAGATATTATGGACGTGTTTCATAAAAAAAAAATTAAAAATGAAAAAATTTTTTTTTTTATCTCGAATATTAAACATTCGGTGAAAACCTTTTTAATTTTATTTCTTTTATTCTCCCCAAAAATTAAATTAAAATTTGGTTCGTCAATTTAGATATTTATTTTTTAAAATAACGAAGACAAAATTTAGGCGGAGATTTAATGGGATTTATCTAATTTCCAGATGAAATTGTCATGCGAGAGGATGGTTTGCGACTAAGGAAATTTGTCAATGCCAACATTTCACCAAGAACCGCGATTTTGTCTGATCGAAACTGATTCGAAGTTATCTGGAGATTTTCAGTTCATCAATCGCAAGACCTAATTCAAATTGATTTCTTCAGTTCACAGCTACTAATCATTATTGTATTTATCATTAAAATTGACTAGGTAAATGAATGAAGCGGCTTATGATGGAGGCGTTTCGGATAAAACTTGGCAACCGAAAAAAGGTCGTATTTTGATGTACATCTTACGATACATTTAAATTATCTTACTGCAAATATTTAACTGACAATTAGATCAATTAATTAGAATTCAATTTCAGTCAAGATGTTACTTGAGAAAAAAAAGTAAACGTGCTTGTATAAAAAGGCGCTTTAAAGGAGAATTCATTTTCCGAGGTTGTTGAGCTTCGCTTTTTCACATTTTAAGTACTCGCAGTTAGCAAAAGACGTCTTTCTGTGAGATTTCGGTCACTTCCAAGTGCAAATGTCAAATGACGATTTTAAAACGTTGCCTTCATTTTCATTTATTTCTCCTCTTTTCGTTATTATTTAGAGACCTGTCCTCAGGAGCAAAATTTCCAAAAAAAAAAACCTTCCCCCGACCAATTTCTTCGTTTCGAAATGTTAAAAAAGAAAACTGTTCAATGGTTCACAGTATCGGCGGGAGAAAGGTTCCGGAATCGTCCAAATTTGGTTCCGTTTCTCCGTTGATCGTGAGCCTTGCCGAGGGCGTGACGTTCACTTTGACTTTAGTCGTGCCCGCAGTGTCACTCTGCTCCACGCCGTCCACGTCTATGTACCTGTATACACGGCCCTTGTACACCCGGAACATGGAAATATCCAAACTCGGAACGGTTCCTCGCCTTTGCCCGGTTGTTCCTTCCGAGGGAGATCTCCGAACGTCCTGCGGATGCTGAACCGCCGACGAAGTTGAGGATGACTTCAACCATTCGTGCCTGAGAGCGTCGTCTGGACTCAGTCTTTTCTTGGCGTCCCATCTGAAAACGGACACGAAATTTACTGAAGAACGTTTGGTAACGGCTTCTTTGGGTTTTCGTTCAAAATTTTGACAAACGGAAGCTCCCAACGAGCTTAAATCGCAATCCGCCATGAAACTCTTAACGGTTTGCTTAAAAATTTCAGATTCTTACTGAAGACATTGACTGACAAAATCAACAAACGGCTTGTCGGTGCATATAATAGCATTTGCGAGATCCTTCGAGCCCGGTTTTCGGATCCTTCCTTTGCTGTTTGTAATGCATCTGGGCTTGCCCCTGGAATCTGCAACATAAAATGAGATTTCATTTGAAAAGTTCCCATATGGACCGGACGACCTAAGGATGCCGACTTCCCGAACACTCACCGAAGAATAATCTCTTTCGGGATGCGTTTGCTATGACTTCCTTCGGGGGAACTCCCAAGATCTCCATGACGCAGGCCAACTGCTCCACCTCGTTCTCTCCCGGGAACAGGGGATACCCGGTATACAGCTCCGCAAGGATGCAACCCAAGCTCCACATGTCGATTGCCGGACCGTAGGGCAGACCGAGAATGACCTCCGGAGACCGGTAGAATCTCGATTGAATATACGTGTATACTCTTTGATGGGTGTAGCAAGAACTGCCGAAGTCTATTACTTTAATTGAACTGCTACCTCTTTGTTTCAATAGGACATTTTCCTGATAACATAAATTAGCATTTAGCAAACGTTTCGGGAATCATCACTTGCAGCAGCGACGGGGAAACTCACCGGTTTGAGATCACAGTGAATAATATTTTCTTTGTGAAGAAGACGCAGACACTGGACGAGAGAGTGAGCGAATCTTCGGATTAGACTAAGACTAAACCCCTGGTAACTGTTTTTCTTTATAAGTTCATACAGGTTCAGACTGGAAAGAGAACATTCAAATTATGCCGTGGCTTCGACAGCGCTATTAAATAGCGGATTAGAATCCGCTAATCACGATTCTAATCCCTCAGGATTAGATCCGGAGGACGTCGCATTTGTCCGCCTCGAAGGAAGGAATGGAAGGTTGATGAGGATGCGGCAGCATGAACGTGGGACATGAATTACCTCATTAATTCAAAACTAATACAGAGATGATTTCTAAAGTAGAAGTACTCCAACATGTGGATTACGTTGTGAAGCGAATCTTTGTCCTTCTTCCTGAGGTGGTCCAGAATTCTGACCTCGATTAGTGCCTGATGGTGAAACCTTTTCTTATTCCTAATTATTTTTATTGCCACGTGCTGATTCGTCTTGTGATCGAGGGCTCGGATCACTTGCCCGAAACTGCCCTTGCCAATAACCTCGAGGATTTCGTATCTGTACGATATGTGGTCGTGGAGAACCTGAAATGAATGGAAAATCAGGCTTAGTCGACCGTCCGAATCCCTTCCGGTGCGCTTTGAGCGCATTGGTTCAAACCTAGGTTCGTTAAACATCGGAAGGTGACGTGACTTGCCTTGTTATAACTTCCGTTATCATCGTCGAAATCTTCACCGTGAATTTTGCAAGCTTCCAAACCCAAATACCAGATCTCAGGATACTTTTCTATCTCCGTCTTTTCGTATTCGGTCAATCGATTGCCATAATATTTCAGCGCCTCTGCGAGAAAAAATCGGAAGCGCGTCACTTCGGGCCGTCCCGCCTCGTCGAAGGTGCGAGGCATCCTTATTTAAAGAGACCTACCTGAAGGAGTCAGAGGAAGTCTTCGTCCGTTCGTGTCCACTCTTTGATCCGGTGGATTGTTCTCCACGTTGTTATTGTTGTTGTTGTTATTGTTGTGATTGCCGTGATTGGAATTGTTGTTGTTTATCACGGGAAAGCACGGCGAGGGTGCCACCGTCGACGAGGATCTCGAAGATGAATTCTCCTGCTGGTTATGCTGCGAGTGGTAAATGTTCTGCCTTGAGGAACTTTTAATTTGAGTTGAATTTCCCAACACAGGCAACTTGGAATTCTAAAACGGGAAAGCGAATCGAAATTTAGCCGCGTCGCCGATTTTTCCTCCATCATTCCGGACGCCGTTTAAAAACCGGCATAACTTTGGGGAGTTCGAAGGAGGCGACACCGTCAGGGCATCGGTTTCGTGCGCAATATTCCGCAGGGTTTCTCGTTATAGAAAACTCACGTTTCGGAGGTGACCGTACAAACGGATACATTCGATACCCCGACTTCGACCACGTCCCGAAACAGTTTTCACTGATGGTTCGTACATGTCGACGGTATCGCGCTACATAAGCTGCGGTACCTTAATCTGCGAAGATGTTTCGAAGACAGTAACCGAGACCGATGCATCGAATCTGCTGGTCGTGAAACTGTTCGAAAGCACATGAGTAAAAGACGGGCAAGACGCTTAATTGAAATATATGAGAGGAGGGCCGCATTAAGGCGTTGTAAAAGGTTTCGTTTGACCTCTGAACCTCTCGTTCCTCCATCTCCATTATGAACTAACAATGGATTCACATTGTGAAGCATGCTCGACCACTTATTCCATTCTCTTTAATAGCCCGCATGGGGCTGGTGACCGCGTTGCCTCCGAAAACGGTAATTTTCTTTTGTAACGCAATTCACAATTGTTCAAGCGAGTGAAATATTGATGGCAGAAGCTCATGGGCAACCATAATGGCAGGGAAAAATATTTCGAAAGGCACTTCAAAAATCGGGCCGCTCAGGAATCCAAACTCCCGCGGCGTGCGCGGACTTTTTACGCGTGTGACTCACCGAGCGCAGAAGTGTCAGTGGGTAACGCCAACAGTGCGTTGCCGTTTTGATGTTTGAATAATCGTTTAGTAAGCGCTCTAATTTCTTGCACACATTCTCCTCCTGTTGCGTCCTAAAAACTTCCGCTCAGCGTCAGCGATGCGCGCGACATCAGCGCGAAAACTTCCATCCAGAGCGGATTTTCCGGAGATTCCGAGAAAACGCGAATTTTTCACTTTACGAACCCGGACCTGTGCTCCGCGAAATTAAATTCGGATCCGCACACCGGAGAGTGCGCAGACGAAATATTTAAGCTCCAGGAGGATCGTCCGCCCGGAGGCGTGAGAACCCGTGGCTTTTCCACCGAGAAAAGGTGGAAAACCGAAATCTGCGAAAAGCGCTGGTTTTCTTTTCGCCTTCTGCTCCGAGCTTTTCCGCGTCGTGCCCGCCGCTTAAAAGTCCCAGGAGGAAATTAAGAAAAAAATCGGGGTTGACACGCCGGGAAGCGGCGAGCGGGACGTCAGGCGAAACCGTAAAAAGCGGATAAGGCGTCAGGTTTGGAAAAATAAACAAATAAAACGAAGTTCTGTTAAAGTGGCATTCGCCGGGATGCGGCTCGGTTAAGACGAGGCACGTTTAGCGTCTGTGCGGAAGGTCGGTGCCGAAAGCGGTTTCTCTGTATCCGGGGAAAAGTGGGAAATGGCGATACGTCAGCCTCCGATTCGGAAAATTAGCGGTTTTCACGATGGGAAAAGTCTGCTTTGACTTAAACCCAACTCGCGGGTCTTTCCCGATTTTTCGTTAGCCAAAAAATCGAGGCGACCTTTCGCAAGTTGCAATTGATTCGACCTCAAACTGATTTCAGTATGCTGAATTTCAATTTATTTGCATTTGAACTCCCTAAAATCGCATCGCATTCCTCCGGTTTATAATTTTTACGTTTATTTAAATACTTTCTTTTTTCCTTAAAGAAAAATGGACGGAATAAATATGTTGCAGTGGAAATTTATCGTGTGAACGTTATAAGCGCTTGGTACTGAATTTTCGGCATTAAAAAAAATTTTTATTACATCACTTTAGTCGCAAGCGTAACCGAAAAAGTGGAAGTCTGACTATAAAATTCCACTGCAGGAATCTAAAATGATCTGCTTTTGTGGGGGAAAACGTTCTATTCAACAAGCTTTGTTGGTCTTTGTTGAACGTTTTCGTGTTTATTAGTTTCGTGTCAAAAATCCCAGGCCTGTACTTTCTTTTCCGTAATAAACAAACATGACAACAAAACAATGAGTTACATGTCAAGCCTAAACAGTGGCTGCTCTTATATCATTCATTAAAAAAAAAAGAAAAAAATATGATATTTATAATATTTAAAGGTGGGCATGGATCGCTGTTTCGTAAATTTTTCTGGGTTTTAAAGTATTTTTAAGTTTGCCATGTTTTTCCCCTGCTAACGCTCCGCTTTTCCGAGTGAGGCATCGACGGAAAACTCAAAATTACCGCTATATCCGAGCTCTTCTTCGAGGTCCACGATTCAGCATTTTTAGTGGGCATCACTGCCATCCAATTCCTTGTTTGCCTGTTCAGTCCCACTTGGCTTGCCTTACCGTTCGTCGTCCCAGTGTACTTCGCTAGCACATCCTTGTGATGCAAAGATCCGGGACTCTGAAATCAAACCCAAAAAAAGTGCATCGGCGTAAGGAAATAACGCTACAAAAAAAACTGTAACAATTAAGATAATTACTATATACTATGAATACCTTAAATATAAGACAACGTGACAATATATCTATCAAAGCATCCATTTTTTTGAGAAATTGTCAATAATAAATTGCAAATCAGAGGTCACTACTTTAAGCATTTGTCAACACTGTTGTTCATATATTTGTGTATATACAATGTAACACCATAACAATAATGAAAAATTATTTCTAATGGCTTTTAAGTCTAGTGAAAAATGAGTTTGATCTTAATTAGTTCAAATAGTAAATTAAAGACTGACAAAGTAAATAAGGATATAATTGGAAGCTGAATATAATTGAAAATCAGGTTCAAGATTAAACATTTCTAAGGTCTTTCTAAGGTTTGTTTCGTTTCATTCAGTGATGGAAAAAAAGACATTTTCAAAAGAATAGTTTTTTTTTTATAAAAATTTGTGTAGTTAATAAAAAAAATCATATTACGATGTCTGATTTCTAGTCTGAAGACTAGAACTTGTTTCTGTGTGTGTCTAGTTATTCGTTCAGATTGTACGAAATAGTACGAACGTGATAAAAGTCGGCAAATTTCGAAGATACAAGATACGTTACATTATAGATCCTGAACTGGTGTAAAGCATGCAATTTGGTTTTGAGCGAATATATATGGAAGGTTAAAAATATAAATATTTACAACGTGCTTAAAATTCGATATGAGCATCATTTCCGCACCAATTAAAAGTAATATCTAAATATATTAATCTAATGTAAATAAATTCAATATCACAAGTGACTTTTTTTCACACTACGGTTTACGTTACAAAAACAATTTTTGGAATCTCAGACACCACCATTATGATGACTACGGGAAAAAATTCAGAAAGATATATTGTAAAAACGTAGGATGGGCTTTCACAGATTTTGATGCTGAATAATTTAAAAATCCACGAACTGTGGTTAATTTCGATGATGTTTTTATTGATGCGAGTGCGGATGATGTTTTTAATTTTATTGTTGAATCATCATTTATTAATAATGCGGGCCTAAATCTAAAAATGTGCCATTATTTATCTTTTACAATGCATAATGACAAGTTTTTGACCGTAGATTTAAAAATATGCGATCTGAGTTATCCACATTTTTTTTTAATCTCATAAGGCAAAAGCTAAGAGCGAATTTAATTATAAAAAGATTACGATACTAAATTAAGTTACCTATTGCGGTATTCAATAATTTTAGTTGTATTATCCTCTCGTGTAAATGTTTTCTTTTTTCCTTTTTAACTTTATTCTTTCAAGTCAATCTAAAATAAATGATAGTATATCGTTAAATTAAAAATGAATTTTTTTTAAAAAATTAACGCGCATATGTTTCGTTTAGTTTAACCTAATGGTTCCAAGCCCTGATATAATTAGAGTGATATTCATAAAACATAGAAGTAATAAATAAACATGGGTTTTTTAACTGACCCTCAAAAATTTGTTCTCAATAATAACAGTTCGCCAATTTTTTTTCCTGATTCGTATACGGCGAGAAATAAAATCTAAATGAAAATTTAATTTCGCCATTATGTTTTAACATATAGAAATACAAAGATAATAAAAATTGATAGTTTGAATGCAACCGTTGGATTTTTAAATGCCTAATTTTTAAATAAATATAGCCCTAAGTTTTTATGGCTGCAATGTATCATGGTTTCGGGTAGGGAAATGTATTACGCTAAAAGTGGGTTATCAAAACATTGTAATTATATAAAAGTAGTATTTTCAGCAATATTTTCTTTAGTTTCATTAATTCTTTTTTTTTTTCAAAAATTTAAAACACGGATTTTCGTTTATGCCCTTGATGGTAAGAAGCTAACGGAAAGGAAACGACACGGCCACAATTGTTCCTCTGAGATAGCACGGCAAAAATACGAACTTTAATAAAAAAGCAAGCACTAATAATCGGCCAAGTGTCGGATAATACACTTTCATTCCTTATATCCGTGAATGACAAAGATAATTAAAGCAGCTATCGAATCGACAAATAACGAAGAGGACAGATATTTTGGGCAAGAGCGAGACAACACGACAAAAGAACAGCAGCAAAGCACGCTCGCGAATGCGAAAAAAATAAATTATTTATCGTTACAGATGTGGAATACATAAATTTTTCTGACTAAAATAAGGGCACCGAGATCAGTTTACGTACAAACTTCGACAAACAATAACAAATTTGTCACTGGCAAACAGGCAGAGAGCATAGTACAATCGTGTTCATCGATAAAAAGAGTTTGCTGCGCACTGGCGGCGAATAACGCTGGAAAAATCATTTCTCGAAGCGGATTATTTTGCTCTTGCTGCTTCTGTCATGCAGCAACGCGGCAAGAATCGGGAAGGTGCGGGCCAGTCCACATTCCGACCAAGTGGCTGCAGGCGGCAAGTAATGCGCGGCAGCCGACCAGCCGCGGTTCGAGCGCTGACGGAGGAACTGCGGAGGAAAATCGCGAGTGCCGGAGGGCAAAAGGAAAGAATGAAAAATTTTTTTTTCCTCTCAGGAAAATTCACAAAAAACATTTTCATTCGTAAATTCACCATCGCACTCGTGATAATAACAAGCACTGACGCACATGATTAAACGTTATGGCACTTGTCCCGAGTAACCGATGCACGTTTAAAAGCAAATACAAATCAACTTGTACATGCGTCGGCATTTGCTTTATTACTGACTGTGTAAATGGTAATAGATATTTGTATCACGATGGTACTTGGACGTTTTCGATCACAAACCAGGTCCCATCCACGTCAGATGCATCGTCATGTTCTGATAGCCGGCTCCGAAATGATTCACTCATTGGCTCCTTTCTGGAGCGTTTCTGTCGGCATGAACCTTTTTTCTGTATAAATAATTCGCGGACGAAAAGGGAGAGACTGCTTCGCCGCGTTAAGCGGTGACGTTTACAGCAGAATATTCGTACGTCCGGCGGAATTTTTTATGACACAGATTTCGAGCAAAATTGTGAAAAAGTATGTATATATATATATATTTAGAATGTTTAGTTTGGGGCAAATAAGTCCCCTTCAATTTTGAAAATATCCGAATATTCGAACTTCAGCAAAGCGAAATTTAAAAACGCAAAAAACGTAAAGTTCATTATCGTTTATACCTCTTTTTCGGATGATAGTGACCGAAATTCCATTATTCTTAAATAACCCTAATCTTCTTCCGAAAAGCTCAGCTTTGACATTTTATATATATTTTATTATCGTTTTTTAACAATCGGATCCTCATTTACATTTGTATTGTATCTTGCATCAATCATCCTTTGAATTGTCTCGAGACAATCGCTTTCCCGTCTTTCTAACAAGGACCTCCTTTTAGCTTCCGCATGCTCGAAGGAAAAGGTACGCCAGTGGGTCGTGTAAAATCGTCGGAACAACCTTAGATGAATCCTTTTCCTCTTCGAAAGCAGCATGAAGAATATCACGTTAAGTTGACTTTGAATTGCGATCACTTCTTCCCTTTCGTGCGCATTAATATTTTTAACTCGATGAATATTGTCACTTCTCGAGCTTTAATTATGCGGTTTTCAAAATAATCCTCGGCTTTCCCACTAAAGCGATTTTACATTCGTGTACACCGTCCCGACATCGCCGTACTAAAACGAGAGTTATGCGAGGGCTTTTATGATCGTTTAGAATTTTTAAACACTCTCTCAGAACGAAACCTAAGCTTCCCTGCTCCACGGTCTTAAACGTCAAAATAAAGAGATGTACAATAACGGAGAACGAGATCACTTATAGCTGTCATTTTCAAGATTATTGATTTTAAATCCCGCAGAAAATGTACGGCTTCGGAAAACTGCTCCTTTTTTTATGAACGGCCGATTGAACGCTTCGAAAATTAAAATTTTTTATTTTTAAGGTTCTGCCAGCTTTTATTGCCCGGCTAATACTCACTTCATTGGCGTCGTAAATAAGGATTTTTGCATTATGTGCACCAACTCTTCTGTTTTGTATATTAATCCAATTTTTTGTTTAACGGGTTCCGTTATCGGGGGGGATTCCATCGCAAATGGCGAACGAAAATTAAAGCCGGATTTTACGGCCCGTAAATGTGAAAATTTATGGAATTCGAAGCCTCCAAAAAAACGCGGCCTCGAGAGAAATCATTTTCCCCGGCCTTTAGCTCTCGCTTAAAATCATCATTTTCGTCCCAACGGTTAATAATTACCTCGACTTTATTAAGATGTAATCACATTGAAATACGTTTTTACGGTCTGCCGGATAAAGGAATCACCATTATCGGCTCGAATCCCATTGACGTCAAAAAGCTGGTAATGAGAACTTAAGACGCTTTAGGTCAATGGAGTTATGGAAAAGCAGATTTCGAATTTGCCGTCTGAGGAGAGGTGAAACCAAAGTCAAAGGAAATGCAAAATCGCCTGAGGAATAGGAAATAAGACTATGGGAAAGGTTTAAACGGTCTTAATGAATCATAACTAACGTTTACCGCATCCAAAGAGATATGTTAATGGGATTCGAAACAGATAAAACAATGCAGTAAAAAAAAAAAAAAAAAAATTACCTAGCACTGAATTCATTCTGACACATATTATCTGTGCTAAGCGATTATATTGAGTATTAATCAAACTTCATACGATCGACAAATAAATTATCTGTGATTTGTGTTTGAAAATGATGTGAAAAGCATACTGCATGAGGGCTGACCATATTGGTTAAATATATTAACCATAACCGACCCTTTTAAGGTCCGTCACGTAGTGATTTTACATGTTGTTCATATTCAGTTTAAGTGATGTTCTTAGGCATATTACGTCTGACGGCACTATGGGATGTAAATATACCAGACGCTAGTTACTTTTTATATTCGAGCGAGTTAATATTCTATAGTTGAATAAACTAATTTGTTTATTTGATAGCCTGATTCATGGTAAAAAAAAAAAATGAATTATGGAAGATTAAAAGGAGGTGACATATTTAAGAGAATTAAGGGCTTCGAAGCCGCATGAAAGTGAAGAAAATGTTCGAACATAAACCCAAAAGTTGAATAAATTTGTTTTTGTCATTTTTACATACTGCAAACAAAAATTTATAGCTTAAGGCCTGTCTAGCTATTTAAATATCTATAAACATTCTAAAAAATGCTTTGGGCACTGTTAAAAGCTCATTCATTCGATTAGAAACTATTTTATCATTTTTGAACAAAAGAGATACATAAAATAAATACCAATTATTCTATGTAAAATATATACTTTATACATATATTTACACATTTTCCTTTGCATTCACAATTCACTTTTTGGATTCAATTTCAAGCTAAATTATTATTCTATATTTTTACTATTAATTTATGCGGATTATTAAACAGTATTTTTTTGACTGAAAATATAAGAAATAATATGAAAATAAAGTTTATTCGTTACATCCATAAATATATAAGCATAAGAAAACGTTTTGGAAAGTTTAATATACAGTAAACCTTATTTGACATAAGGCGAAAGGAATTATTAGGTGGGATATTTATATTTCATTCTTGATAATAAAATTTACTATAAATGTTAACATAAAATTCACAAAAAATAGATTTTTCAACCTAAATAAATGCTTGCTTACACATGAATATACATTTTATTAAAAAACGTAATAGGTTTGAACACACTAAAATATATTTGCCTGATTCGTGAAACTGAAAACTATAGATTTCATAATGAAAAAACTTCACCAAAAATTTTCAAACATTATACTTCGGTTGAGGAATTTAAGTTAGCTGTACTGGACACCACCCTGGGTGAATGATTATCTTCACGTGGTCCTTCTCTTGTTCCATACTTGGAAACGAATGAACATGCTTAGTTTTTAAAACGCAGATCACATACAGTGTTTCGTGCAGCAACAAAATTCTCCTGTTCATCCTTTGTGACTCACATCAACTGACTGATTAAAAAGCGCAATATTCCTTTTTTTATACATAAATAGAATAAAACTTGTTTTTTTTCGTAATATGAAATTGGAAAAATAAATTTTATAATTTCCCATAATGATTGTCCACATACATTTTCCCCATTGCTCCAAAAATCGGGGCCGTATTAATTTTAACAGAAATTTAGCTCCTATACAGAAATATTTTGGTTAGATAACCGGGAATAATGGTTCATCATAGACCATTATCATATAATGACTCATTCCTAAGGGCGATGTGCTACCTTATGTTCATGTATGGCTTTCATCTGTAAATAATACAAATGGCAACTTATGTAAGTGAAGGATTGTCCAAAATTTACGAGATTCCTTTTAATAAACAGATATAAGAGAAAAAAAATCATCAATATATTTTCTAATAAGACAGATTTCATTGTGTGCAAAGAGAACTGAAATATCATTTTTACGTTCTAAATAGATGAAGTACAGTGAAATCCAAAATGGTGAATACACCCTATAAAGGGTGTAAGATACTATTTATAACAAGATTTTGCACTACATATAAAACGGGTACGAAAATTTTTTTGGATTTAATTAAAATTTTAATGTGATCGAAAATTACGTGCATGTGGGTGAACGACTATTATATTCAGGAACAGTAGGTAGTATTTTTTAAATCTAGTAGGGCGTGATAGGAGCGCAAGGCACTACTGCACTTCCTACCATAACCGACCTTAATGTGATTAAAATCAAATACTTCACAAGTTAATCAAGTTTTGACTTATTACTGAAGGCTGCGACCTTCCTTAAGCCTCTGTAACCTTTCTACATTTGGTCTTCCTGCACTGTTTGCAAATGAACCGCACAATCTTTTGATGTCATATATTAATTTTTGCTTACAAAAAGCGAGGCGACAATTATTGGGATTAACAAATTTTTGCGACTAGTCAGACTTGCTGAAATTTTAAGTTTATCCATCAACCAGTCAGACTGCTTCCATAAACAGAAAAAGCATTTAACATCCCACGAAATTAGCTCTATTTGGCAAGGCCGACTGTGTTGGATTTTTAACACCAATCTTCGCGTGTGATCAAATTAATCACTGTCTGTTTTAAGTAATGCAAAAGTTCAGACTAAATTGCCAAGGCTTCAAATATATCAAATTTCTTTTAGTCTACATATACATATGCACTAAATATATAGAATAACTCAATATCTGAGAGCGTATATATGAGCTCATACATATGGAAAAACTTGCATTTCATTGAAAGCTTTGGCGAACCAAATAGAAAAGATTTTTGATCGCTAAATTTTCTCAGAGAGTTTCATGAAATACTCAAACGCAGCATTTCACGATAAATTAATTAATTGTTCTCAGGGAAAAATCAAAACTTCGTCAACATTTTCTATAAGTAAGGTTTCAAATTAAAAAAAGAAAAACATTTTAGTCATGAAATTCTGTTCCATTGCGATTATGAAAGGTTTTAAATTCCATTTACATAATCAGACCTTGATTTGTTGCCGACTATCACATAGAAGCTTCCATTGTTTAAAAGTAATAAAATTGTATACATTTATAGTATTATTTAAACTTAATGGCATATATAACTCCTGAGAACTATGCAGACAGATAAATAACTTAAAAGTAAAGTAAAAATGTTCAATAAATTTGAATTTTTATTGTTCATTACACACAAGAATGTATGTAGACATTCACACGTTACATTTTAAGTAAGAAGAATAATTTTTTCTACAATTTTTGGAGCGATGAAAAACTATCGAATTTGGAAATTGTTTAAAATTACAAAAAAAATATATTTATATCCACTATCCATCAGATTTTATTTATATTATTTACATTGGATAAAAATAATGATAGTATTAATTTATTTTTCTTAAAAAAAAATTAAAGTGTTAATTTTCTAGGAGATAATTAAGATGTTAAATAATTTTTATTATTTAAACCGAAAACAAATTTGATTATTCATTTAGAACCAACAAAAATTAGTATGTTTGGGAAATTTTATAAAATTTTAAAATTTTATTTTTATTTAAAATTCAGGTATTAAAATAATATTTATGATTACAGAATTATCTTACAAAATAATGATGCAGGCAAATTGGAAATTACTTATAACATATTCAAGCAGTGAAATATCAGATGCCATTTTCATATATTGAGCAAAAAAATAAATAAAAGAAGTGGCTGCAAAAAAGTAATTCTTTTGAGCAATAAATTTTGCAGTATTTTTGTAGATATCTGCTAAAAAAAAAATATAATGTCATCAAATGTCAACTTTTCTTTTAAAAAAGACCTTTAGCTAAATCTATAAATTTCATTTGGCTTTAGTTTTTATGAAGTGCTTACGGAATAGCAGTGAAAGATCTTAGAAGGGTAATTGTGGAGCGAGCACTTGTTTCACTGCAGGGAAACCTTACAAGAGCTTAAGCACTAAATCACTTATTGAAAAAGCTTATTATTAAATCCAACTAGAAAACCCATGAACCATTAAGTTTTAAAATAGTTTTTCGGACTCAAACCCAAAATTCTCCTCATGTTTAAGAAGAAATTTCCAAACGAAAACATCCTTGTTAAAAAAAATAAGCAAAAAAAATATGGCTTTTACATAATTCAAATCGTAAAGGACTCTTTAATATATTTCTCAATAAATTTAATGTAAAGCCACGGCATTAATTTCCTATTTAAACAGTGTAATAAGTGGTATTTACACATCTTGTATTGTTCCAGAAAATTTACAACAGACGATTAACAACCGTCACAAGAAGGCACTATTTTTTAATAATGTCTCCGAAATGTTTAAGATACTTGGAACAATTTATGAAGTAAATGCTCTAAGATCGATTATATGAAGCAATGACATGTTTGTGTTATTTAAAATAAGGAAGAAACACAAGTGGATTGTTTATCCATAATAATTGTAAGAGAGCTCAATTTTTATTGAACAAATAAGCAATATTGTATTGTTTAAATTTATGGATATAATCAATATAAACCCTTCAAAATCGCTCCAGAAAATGTATTAAAAGACACGACAAATATATTAGGGAGATTGTAAAGTTAGTCGCAACAGAAAAAGAGTTTCTCAATGATGGTAATGATGACGACATAATATTTAATGTAAAATAATTATAATAGTTTATATAATATACAAAGTCGGATAATTGGAAATATAGAATATAAACAAAAGTTCAAAATATATGACAATGAAGAAAGGGGAAGTGGATTTAATTTTGGTTATTTTATTAATTATGATACTAATAAATGTTTTGCATGCTATTTTTCTTCAAAAACAAAAAGAAAATATTACAGGTTTCTAAATAGTAAACCTTAACATAAAGTTTTGTTCTCATGAATGTTATTTTTTTGGTCTAACTCATTTAAATTTCTCATGCCATATTTATATGCTACATTTGATTGTAGAAGTATCCTGCGATTTTTATTTAATTGTCGTGAAACATTTCATATAACAATGATAAATAATACCTATAAAACAGTTACAAAAGAGTTTTTTATAAAAGTTGAAATTAGTGTTTTTAAGAAATTGATTATTTAAATGACGTCGTCGTGCCACGATATCTTATTACTTAAAACGCCGTATATGATTCTCCCAGATAATCCAGTTAATGACAATGCATTTAGCAAAGTCAGCTGTAAAAATTACACATAAATATATTATAACAAAGTGTTAATGAATTGCTAAACAGCGGTAATAAAAGAATAAAAGCTTGGAATACAATGTGTTTAAAAGTTGAGAGTTTTTCCTTTTTATACTTATACACTCAACTTTTTGCAGTTTGATGAAAAAATAATTGATCATTAACGTGTTGATCAATATGAATGCACTAATTTCAACTTTCTGCTTGATTAATCCAAATTAATAAACACAATGAAATGTAGTCAGTACCAAACAGTTTCTTAACAAATTTTTTTAATGCATATAATATTGCTTTCTCATATCAAATTGCTTTTCACGATTTATATGTATAATATATTTATCATCACGTTCCTGCATCTCATAATTATAAATGTTTGTAAAAATATAATTTCAATGACTTGGACCTCATAAAATTTTTATGAGTTCCCTTTATGATTCATTTTCATTGTTCCAAATGGAAACTTATTTTAACTTTTAAAAATCTCGGATGAACATAATAACATGAATGAATTTTCGTTAATGTAATTCAATTAAAACAGTAATTTTAATCTTTTCATGTTACATTATAAATATTGAGGTTTTTGTTATAGAATAATATTGTTAACAGTTCCGTAACAATGATCGGAAAAAAAGGGTTTAATCTTTTGTTTATGAATATAAAAATTCCTTCATTAAATTCCCAATTTTTTTTCCTCTTTTCTTTAATAGACTTTTCAGTCAATAATGAAAAAAATTAAAAATAAAATTAAAAGCTTCTTAACCCGTAAATGAGGCTGAAGGTTCAGAGCAGGAAAATATCAATGATAAAATATATAAATCATTTAGTTCCTATTGCGGTCAAAATTTGAACAGTTGGGCTGAAGCGATTAATCTGTAAAATTCATTTTACACACCATGTTTCGAATATGTTGCATCTTATTGTATATCGAAGAAAGACCACAATCGGCTTAAAGAAACTATTTCCGGTAGAAAAAAAGATATCATTATAGACAATCCTTGCCAGCATTATGACAACTGAAGTTTTTCCGCTCGTATCAAGACTAAGTTCATACGAGAAACTGAAATACACTGCAAAAAAATATATTGTACCTTGTGTAAGGTCGATTCGTAAAGGTTCGGCGACTTTAACTTCTGCATCAAATGGAAAAACACGAGAGATGTCACTCAAAACTTTGCGATCTACATATATGTTTAAATTCCGTTATAAGTTTTATTTTTTGTTTTTGTTTCTTTTAGTGCTAATTCAATTATCCAAAGTAATAATGAATGCTACTACATAAGGATCTTTGTATGGGTTTGCCAATTACCCAATTTATTTTTTCTCCGTGGCAAAAAAGGAAGTTGTGCCACCGAAATGTATGCCAAATGCAACAGTTTTCAAAGCCATGTGGCCGATTTTGATCACCTCGTACATTAAAAGCGATGCATGATGATTTATTACGTCACCTCCTTTAGTCAGTTTTTGCTCACAATCTCTGATTTATGTCTAAATAGAATTCGCCGTGCAATGCAAATCTGTTAGGTTTGCAATTTGGAATCTGTCGTTATAGCATACTGGCAGCACGTGGTTTGATTTAGTTTGACGAAAATTAAGGATATTTTCTTTTCTTTGCCAATGTATTGCACAAATGAAGTACATTGTGACATTAAAAGTGTGTACACGAGTTGGGAAGAGAAAAAAGGGGAAAGAAAACAGCGATTTTGTTGTATACATTTAGGATAATAAGATCGGATTCATAGCCAGAAAAGTGTTTCAATGTTTCATGGTCCGAACTGCTCGGAAGGCAAAGCCCTTAACCTCGTTATTGAAATTCTTATTAACAATAATAAAGTTTCGCATTATTCTCAAAATACATTTCCAAAATTGGATACACTTCCATTTCGGACACTTACCGGGTTTTAGTTATTCCGGAATTGCGAAAATATACGTAGCAGGGGTGTAATTCACCACTATCCTTTGTGGTAAGGGATCTTAATTTAGATTTGACTCTCCGAAAATCTCAAATTGAATCGATTTCACTAAAATTTCCTTGACTTCGAAAAGACAAACACTTTTCCTCTGCAAACGTCGAGGGAAGAAGGACAGACATTAAATTGGCAAAAGCAGAAGAAAATGACGAAAAACAAACATCCGAAGACTTGTCGGGATATCCGGCAAAGAAATTTTGGCAAATGACGAGGAACATTTCTCAGCAGATTCACTTTTCAAAGTAAACGACGTTTAAAAAACTCATTTACGTACGATTTCTCTTAATTTATTATTACGCTAATTTATACGTTTTAAAAAGAAAATATGAAATTTTATAATAAAAATACGAACTTTTAATTTTAAAAAAAAATTTATGATATAAATACATCGAATGAGATGCATGGGTTCGTTTTTTTGGCAACTCCACTTTAACAGCGGCAAAGGACACTGAAAGCAACATTCAATACATTCTGCTATATCGAATCTTAAATCGAGCGAATTTCGAAATCCAAAAAATCTTTTTAAGTCAGGTTACGTTAGTTAATTATAAATGGCAGCAAAAACATCTATTTCATACATTAAGTGTGTGATGAAAAATTTTCTTCGTAAAATTTATTTCTAATATCCGGCTTAGCTGTAAAAAGAATCGTAGTACAATGATATAAATTATAATATAAGTTGATTACTAAGAGCAATTGTCTCTAATATTTTAAAAAAATAAATTTATAGTCCCTACAAAATGATCTTATTCTTTATTTCTTATTTTTTTTTTTTTAATAATGATAAAACTTAGCCAAACTGAAGACACGTCTGAACTTTAAGATTTATATTTCTCGTTTGTAATGGGTCTTTGAATGTTCCGTGTTTTTTTTTTTTTTTTTTTTTTTTTTTTTTTTTTTTTTTTTTTTTTTTTTTTTAATGAACTTCTTCAGTTCAATCTCACACAATTTCAGCTACACAATACTTAAAACACTTCCAATGTGGAAATAATCCATTCGTTCTCTTAAGGGGTATCCAAACAATTTCAGCAGTAAACATTTCGTAAAAATTTGCTTTATAGCGGAGGAATATATACCAAATAACATTTGAAATTCATTTTCTCGTAATAGCATAAACTCAATACCAAATCTGATTTTTTCATTGAGTTTTAGTATCAGTGGTATATTTTTACTCTGTTTTAAGATACACTTACTATTGGTCTATAGTTAAATTAATATCAAATTTTTACTAAGTCAATTTCGGATTGAAAGGTCGTTTCAAATAAAATAAAAAAGACTGATTTCTAGTGATGACTACAATAAAAAATGATGAAATCATAGAACTTTCTTAATTTCGATGGCATTTCAGGTTATCTGTACTTTTCCTTCTTAATCATGTATATTGGTCGTCAATGTTTACGCTTTGTTTTAATTTCAGATTTCATTTCATAATGAATTTCAGATTCATGGGAAATTTTGTTCTAATAAGGAGAGTGATATTGGGTTGTATAAATTTCAAAAAAGCTGAGACAATCATATAAATCGACAATTCGCAATTATATTTTGGCAAAAAAAGTATCAAAGTCATATGAAAAAATTATTACGCACAAAAAACAATGCTAAAAGTCGTAAAAAAGAAAATATAATGTTAATCCAATTTAAGGGACACAACGTGATATATTGCGAAGAATATTAATATTAAAATACGAATGTCAATAATATATTTACACTTTAATATAAATTATCTGGGATGTTTTGAAGAGCAGACACAAATTTTAATCGAGCTCGGCAGTGATCTTATATGTATATATGAATAGAAACAACAAAAATGAAAGGCATTAATTTAGAAAACTTTTGTCGCTATTATATCAGTTTAAAATACAGTTTCACATGCACGCGTCCTAAACAGTATGTCATAATAAATAAATCATTCGTTTATTTATTCTAAAAAAGAACAATAAAAACTAGAACAATCAGAATTGTATCACCGGATCATCGTGCTAAACGTGCATAACTGCTCGTTTGATCATTTTAACACACAAAGTTACATTCAATTCGTTACATATCGTTGGGGGAAAAATAAGATTTATTTTAGGGAGTTAGTGGTTGGCAATATCATTCAGCATTAGGTTAAAGTACAAGAGTTATTTATGGGTTCAGTAGTTCATTACGGGTGTACAACAACCGTATTCGACTGCGTGTCTCGCTCATAGAACAGCAAAGTGAAAAATAATGCTTCGTCAAGAATGTTTTTTTTAATGCAAACTTTTTGGAATTGAAAGAATCCCAGACGCAGGTTTTCAATAACGTATTTCTGCATTCATTTTAAATTCTGATAATGACGATCAATTTTGCAGAGGAGAAATGCATCTAACAGTGATGCCGCAAATGTTTGCAAAACATTTGGAATCTTTTAGCTTGACTAAAAAATACAATGTTTAAATAAGAGCGCAAAACAAATGATAATCATCTGGTCTCTAAATGATATATTGTAGGTTTTTGCCTAAAAACGTTATCTGAACTTGAATTTAATCTAATACAAGTATTCAAAGTTAATAACAAAGAAAAAAAGGAATGGGATAGATTTGGGTTTCGATTTCTATGCGCTAGAAAATTTAATGTTCTTGCACAAACATGATATGGACTTTAAACGTGCAAAAAATCGAATATATAAATAAGGCAATAAAAAATATTAATTTTTAACATTTTCTTTTTTTCTAACTAAAACTCCTACTGAACTAATTAGCGACGCCTGATATTTGAATTAATTCCCAATTTATAAAAAAATATGTTCAATGTATATAATAGCACTCGATCTATAAGTTCGGGGCGGAATTTTCCTGTTGTTAAGAAACTTGACCATGAATCTGGGCCTTCAATTAAGTTAATAAAGATAGCCTACCAAGGAAAATGCATATCAATTCAAAGTTAGGAATGGCTACTGTTCAGGGACAATGAAAAGGATATTTTGTCAATAAGTTTAGATTGATGCCGACGTTTCGATAAATTAATATCATGGTAACTGTGAGAATTTAGAAATTTACCTAAACATGTAGCACTCGTCGGCGAATAACAACGGAAAAAGATGAAGCTTTTGTAAATGAAACTTTTTTAAAAGAAGATTGTTGTGTGGTGTAAAGGTAAAAAAGCAGCTAAATAATAGGGGAAAAAAAGAACTTTGGGAAATTAGCATGTTGAGGAAGATTCAGCCAAGTGGCAAAGTAGTCTAGTTGTAAAAAAAATTGAGAAAATTGCAAACAACTAATGTTAATTTATCACCTCGAGAACAAAGCGAAGACTGTTTGAGGCTCGGGACAGGCGGAGAAAGTGTCACCAACTTGGATAAGATTTTCATAATGACTGAAAAAACAGTGAAAATACGTTTCGTAATTGAAATATCGTGTGCTATCAGGCATCGGGGTTTTTGCGTTGAGGAAAAAATTAATTCCCTGTCATATTCCATTCGCAGGCACCGCAATTCAAGGCAACACCGGTCGCGGTGTCAAAATTTTAAGCCTAAGGTTTACGAATCATTCAGCAATTTCCATGATATCATAGACGACAATGAATCACTAGGTAGGCTCCGAAATAGCGACAACACCGTGACTGACAGCAAAACGAACTTAGCGGTACCCTGTTAAAAGGCCGCTGAAATGCCACTAAAGCTTCACTTGAAACTTACATCAAAGCCGAATTGTGAGAAATTTTAAATGTTTCAAACAATAACTTTGTTGTAGCTGACGTTGATGCCGATTCGGATTGCAGGAGATGAAAGTGAAGTTATGGAAAGCGAATACCTTGGTTGGGCTTTCACGAGGGTTTTTACCACTCGTGGGCACGGCAGAAATCCGTTCCAAACACGTATGATTTAAATAATTATCATTTTGGTTCTAAGTGAATCTAACTGTTTAACTGCAACCCCATTATCGAAAGTAAAAATATGCGAATATTTGTGTCAATGTGACAAAAAAAAATTTAAGCACAATGCTGGGGCAATTTTCTCGAATCAAATAGTGGAAACAGATAGGACTTCAAACCCATAAAAATTAAAAAGAGCAAGGATTAAGTGTAGTACGTAAGAATGAATTCAATAATTTATTTGCTGATGATTCATGAGAATTGGTAAATTCGAGTACAAAAGTACCAACACTCGTATTTCACCGCCTGTTATGCTTCGTTTCTGATAAACGGACGACAAATGTATTGGATCATTCGTTAAATGCTGTTGGCCTCCGCAAAGTTGATTTTCGATTATGTAAAGAATGGATGCAAAATTTAATAAAGGAGAAAATTACTGCTTAAAGTCTGTTGTGAATTGATTTTCTCTAATGGAATAATTTCATTCGCGTTAGAAATTGTTCTGAAAGTATGAAAGGTATAAATTGTGATGATTCGAAAAGGAAATTAGAGGATAGCCCGTTTTAGAGGAAATTAAATCAATTGCCTCAGGCATTTGAGGGTGGTTTATTGAAATGTGGTCTGAATTAGGTTTTCATATAAAGATGAAGGGTTTATTTTGTTCGAAAAAACTATCATCCAACGTAATGTGCGTGTTTTTTCGCTGACGTTTGTAAAAGTCGTGGCAAAAGAGTCGAGATAAGATGAATTTTCTCTTTTTTGGGGATGGGGGCAGAGAATTTATTAAAAAAAGAACTTTGATAAATAAATTACGTGGCGCCCCCGGGATAGAAAATTCTTGAACTTAATGTCATTAGGCACTGAGTAAGTTGTTATCTCGAAATTGAACGGGATACTCAAATGAAACTTGATTTTATTCCGCGATGACGTCTTCACCTTGGGGGAGGAGAGGGACAGAAAGAGAATGACGTGGATGGAACGGGACCGTGGAAGAGCGAGGCACAGTCTGATATATATGACGTGGAATTAGATCGGCCATTAATTCGGCTGTGTTTACGTTGAGGAAGGTCACGCGCGGAATTTTCGCAAGACAATTGAATTAGCGTGTGATTTAGCGAAGCGGGACATCTCTGAATGAAACTCAAGAATCCAAGGTTCTCAAACCTGAACGGGACTGCCGCGCGAGACAATCGAGGCGCTGAATTTTGAATGGGAAACAATTCTTGGGCGGTTTTTTTGCCGACTGTAGTTTCTGCATCGAGATGAATTGTCATTGTCAAGAACGGTGACTTTGAATTAGTACATCCTGACCACATATATTTTTTTTAAAATTTTATAAACAAGCCTCGAGATCCCTGTCCGATAAATCTAGTTGAGCGATCGAGTCAAAATTAGTTGAATTTTTTAAAAATTATAATTAATCAATCTAGTTGCTTCCGAACTATCTTTACATTGCTCGTGAGTGATTTATAATCAATATCTGATATCTTATATGGTTTAATTGAAGATTCTTATATGATAACATAAATTTAACTCATGACCATTTTCTTTCGTTATTATAGAACATTAAATAATAAATTAAAATTTAAAAAAAATTTAGTTTGCAACATGAAAAATTTGTGTTAAATGACAAAATTTAGTTTAATGTATAAAATGATGAATTTCATTTAACTATAAATGCCTGACAGACAGACAGTTTTTCTAAAAAATAAAAAAAAGTTAAATATATAGCTTGTTTGGCAAAATTTATACCACATTTATATCTTATCTTAGTTTAAGTTCATAAAATACTTTTATACAGAAGCCCAGGAAGCAGTTTGAAATATGACCCTCTACAACAGGCCCTAATGATTTCAAATATTTTCATAAAAATCCTAATTAATCTACATAACAAGTTATTGATATTATCTCTTCAAAGGAATAAAGCTTACAAAAATGAATATGTATAAATCTTAAGAAAGCAGTAACTAGCACATTAATGTCCATATAATCTGTAACACACATGAGTTATATTTTAAAAAAAAAAATTCAGATTAATATCAAAGAAGCCAAAAAAAATGTTTTGGAAAATTAGCACTACTCTATAAATAGGTAAGTGAATTATCTAATCCTCATGGGTGGAACTATTAATTCTAAACTAATCTACATAATTGAAAAATTATTTTGCTATTACTCAATATAAATTTCCTTTGATATAAAGCTCTAGTTTATGTAAATATTTTCTGCTTAAGAGTTAAAATTGTGTATTGAATTTCAAATTTATTGAAGTAAAATTACATTGATACTAATGGAAATTTAAAATTTACAAGAACATGTTCACTTTCTACTCAGGTTCGTACCTCAAAAGCTGTAAAAAATCCATTTCATAAATTTTGTCCGAGTCCTTTTTTAAATATATAATATATGATAAATATGACATTTATTTTATAAAAGATACTTTTTTAAATTAACAAAAACCTCTTCTTGTTAATATTTGTAAAAATTAATAATTTTTATTTCAGAAATAAGAAAATTTAAGTCGTCGTTCATTAAATTTATACATATAAATATATATTTGCGAAATAAAGCAAAAAAAGTTTAAGAAGAAAGAGTATAGATGTTTCATTACTTCTGAATAATATAATGCAAATTTACGAAGATTAAAAGTCACAAAGGAATTGTACGAAACTAACTGGGTTCTGGACATAATAAAGTTGATAAAAGCAGTATATTATCATCAGACTATGGCATGAGTTTATGGGTCAGTAAATTTATAAGTAGCAGTATAATATGGGATACCTAGAATTGCTGATATTGGTGAATAATGAGTAATTGCTGATTAAATATGCTGACGATTATTTGAAAATTCAATATAAACTTCAAATACAGTTTAGACTTATAAGAGAAATGAGAAAGAATCGATGCCTGAAAACAAGCGAAATCCGAATGAAACATTCAAAAGGTAATACCGTATGACTTTTTCACTTGTGCTGGAAATTCATAATCATTAGTTCATTCAAGCCTCGATGTCAACTGTAATGTATGTAATGCAATAATGATAAAAGGAAAAGGGTAATAATTAATAAAAACTAAAAACTAAGCTGTTCTGAGTACTCGAAATAGCTTTGTCATGCATTAAAAACGAGGACAGAAAATAAGTTGTGGAAAATATTATTTAGAAAAACAAAATTCTCACTTAAGAAGATCCCGAACGATGAAAACAAACCTGTCATTTCAAGTCCACAATTATTTTTTTAAGTAGTTGGATAAAACATTCGAAATGCTGAATAATAATCTTCATTGAATCGGGCATATTGGCTTCTAATAAGTGGATAATGTATTTAGACCGATATGTCATAGTTAGATCTTGAATTATGGCATCTTCTGTTGAAACACGAACTTCGGTAAATCTTGTTGATACTTACCTAAAAAGAAAAAAAAAGAAAAAATAAAATAATGAAAATATTACAGATGCATGACGCTATGGCTTCAAAAAACTAAAGTAAAAAAATATTTTTGTTGGATTCTTTTAGTGTATAAATATAAATCGAGTATAATACTATGTGAAGGATGCAATGTTGTATACATGTTTATTGAAAGACGTAAGTGAAAGTGCTGAAGATCCAACATCTTAACAAAATAACATGCCAGAAAAAGTTGAAGCGTCTTATTTTTAACACTTTTAACATTTCCTCAGGAATTTATAATGACATTTGATTTTTTTTAACGCCCAAGATGTGTGAATCTTAGATTATTGTCCTATTCAAATTACACGGTTGGTACATTGGTAACATTTTTCTTTGTCCCATCCGGATTTTAACGCTGCTAATGAGAAAGAAACTGAAACCGAGAAAATTACAAACTATTGATAATTAATCATGTGGTATTTTCTTTTTGTTGAACGGACATTCCATCGGTTCCCGTGTAGAAAAAAAATTATTTAAAAATCCCTTTCTAGAACAAAGCCGAGGAGAGAAAAAAGTTTCTGCTCTGATCGGGATGAGTCGAAAAGCTTCCCTTCATGGATAGAATAAAGCATGATGAGAATGAGCATGAGAGACTTTCAAAGATGGAAATTGAAAGTTATAAGATCTATTATTTGGATTCAATTCAGTGATAAATTGAAGTTTAACGGTTGTGACCTTTTACCGAAAGACGACTTTCGCCTGTTTGCAGTTAGCAATTTTCGAGTCATCGAAGAAAATGAAATACTTTGTTTTTTCGATGATGTGCTCGAAAGGTTTTGGATAAACAGAATCGATTGAGAGAGACATGGGGCATAATTTCATAAGAACTGGAAAAGTTTCTACTCTAAACCAAACCAGTATTATAATTCGACATTCGATGCATGCTCCAATGCAAAAGATATACGTTATGATTGATTAGATTATTAAAATGTCCAATCAAATCACCTATTTAAATAGTTAGGATATTTATATTGTATCACGACCATGGATTTTGTTCTATTTAGGATTCTAAACCTTAGTATCCTGCAACTTGATGAGCTTTCTAATAATAAAAGATCAGAGAATCATCAAATTACATACAAAAATAAACTGCATTCTTATAATTTTAGATGCTTTGCTACATCACATACAAATAAATCCGATGGAACGAAAATGAAACATATCAGCGAGTTAAAGAAATTCATTTTAAGCACCGAAAGAAATATTGAAAAAAATTATATTTAACTATAATTTTTATAATTTATCAACTTCAAACCTAAATATAATCTAGGTATATGGTCATCGACAAATTTATAGTGCATATGGGCTGCCTTTTCGACTCTTCAAAAATCACACTTTCGGTTTTTATTTAGATTTTTGTAACTTTATCTTATTGTTGTATACTCCTTGACTAAGCGGTTATCCCTGGGTCTAGAAAATATTTTTAAAAAAATCTAGGTTAATGTGGATTGAAATTTTTCCCTTTTGTAAGAAATATTGCGTATGATCTATTATCGTACGATTTTATTCTCTCCAGTCATATTAAATAATAATTTATTAATTACATCGAATGATCAATATCTAATTTAGCAACAAGCATATGTAAGTAGTAGATTAATGATTATGATCTCTCACTAAAATAATTTCAAACCCTTTTAAGAATATTCTTTTGAGACGGAAAGTGCAGAAAAAAATCTCAAAATATATTTTTCAGCAAGTGATAGTTTGGATTAACAAAATAAATTAGATACTGAAAATAAAAGCAGGAGTTGCATGCCAAAATGTGAATTTAATCGAGCACGGCATGTAATTTAGTATAATTAACATATATAAATAATTTTATTCATTAAAAATCGAATTCGAATTCATGAAAATGTAACACTTGAATGTTATATATTTCACAAAAAGTAACAATTAATTCGTTATTCATAGTTATACATAATAAATTCTCACGTTCCTTTTTTTTTCCTTTTTAAATTGTACAAGGCTGAAAAGCAACTGGGAGTTAAAAAAGATTCTTTTAAAAGACAATTTGATGTGTTATTGTATGGAAATAATTAATTGTTAGAGACGAGAAATATACGATATTTAAAAATTAAAGAACAATAATGAAGCTATGCATCATGGCATGCACACATTTAATATTGTAACAACTAATTCTGAATTCGTTATTTTGTTTATATTTCATTATGATGTTTATTTGAATGCGCTAATTTTTATATAATCTGAAACTGATATAAAATATTAATGAAAATTATATCTATTATTTTCGGCAAACAACTTTTTTACAATACAAAAAAAAAGTAAATTAAGATTTTCAAATACTTTTCTTTCATACAATTTTTTTTCATTTTATTTTTATTTATACCTATTGCAAAAAAGCATTGGTAGCGATTTCTTTAAAAAAATTTACTTATTGTTTTCTGAATTATTTTCAACTTTATATTTGAACTTTAAGGTAATTTTAAATTTACACTTATAAAAAATCATGGCCTTAATCATTCATAATATAACTGAATTTTTTATAGCATAATTTAATCTATCTATAGCATGACTCTTAGTGAGTGAACGTCCGATTTATTTCAAAAATTTCCTTTTTCTAAAAATATGATTGGTTTTTTGGGAAATTTCCATTTTTTTCTTCCTGGCTTAAACTGTTCTTTGTTATTATGCCGAAAAAGTTGATCCTTTTTCCGAAAGTAATAACTCTTTTCTGATATAATTTTTTTTATTTGAAAACACTCATCATTTCAAAAATGGAAAATGAATTTTTATTAATTAAATATCAATAGTATTTTTTTAGTAGTATAAATTAAATTTCGTTTCAACTATTTTTATAAGACCCTAAATTTTCCATACTATTTTCACTTAGTTTAATGTGATTTAGTTCCATAGTGAATAGCCTTTTTAAAAATTACTCTTACAGAATATTTATAAACATAATTTCGTGGCAAATGAGATTCGAAAAAAATTAAATGCTTTTTTATCTGCACACCATAATAAACTTAGTCGAATATATTGTTTTAACCTAATTATGAAGATATTCTCTTAATAGAGCAATTTTTTTCTTACTCATATTAAAAGCATCTTATAAAAATCAATTTCCAAATTGGTTAATTTTTTATAATCTTATTATGTATTAGATCTAATCTAGAGTTGTTTCTATTTCCTTGTGTGATGAGGAAATAAAAAGAAAATTTATATATTGCATTGCAATTTAAACCGCTACAATCTAATTCAGCTTCGATATTTTATTTTTCTAATATTACATTTTATTAAGCATAAAGTTCCAGTTATTGCTAATATATCGTGGTTTTAAAACATAAGATAAAAATTGTATAATTCAAAATTTTTTGTGAGTTGCGGACAAATCACATTTTAAAAAATATTTATCATGTACCCTCTTGAATGCAGTTTTGTCATCGGATCTCAATGTGACGTTGAAGATTATAATTTTTTTTCTTTTTATTGCAGGAAATCCGAAAATAAATTAATTGGCATTGTGTGAAAGTGAAGAAAGTCATGATCGAGAGACATGGATCAAATTGCACTAGGTAATAATGCCCTTAAAAAAATGACGGGAGCGGAGGCATAAGCTGTAATTGCAGGTGTAAATGAAATACGCTGAGAAAGTAACTGTTACACAGGTTTTAAAATATTTCAATCTGCAACAGAACTCGCATTATTTTCGAACAGTATTTCCAAAATGCATCCGCGAAGATCGAGTATCTCGACCAACATCATTCCAAATAATTTTCTGTAACCAGCAATAAAAAAATATCTGCAACCATTCAATTGCATGGAACATAACGTAATGGTTTGAAACATTGCCTAAGGGTTTTTATCTGACCGAGTCGTTAATGAAGTGAAAAAAAAATTCCTCTAAAATAAATTCATTCAAGCTTCATTATAATAATAGATTTGGAGGAAAAGGTTGAATGAACAAATTTCCTTGTTCAGGAGACTTGTCTAAAAGTTCCTTTACAATTTCTTACTCTGCTAACGAGCGAGCAAATCCCTCAAGAAAAGTTCCATTAGATATGCATATATTTGACGTATCAAATCTGTTCCTTGTTTGATATTTGTTTGTCAAGGAAAATGAGAGATTTTACGAGTCCCTAAATGCAAGGGATTCATGTGTTCGCATTTATTTTTTGTTGAAAATTGGTTTTTCGCATACGACGACTTATTCATACTCGTCCAAACGAGAAAAGGCTCATGCGAGAAAATTTTTTCATTTCATATCGCCATCATTTCAACGACGGGAAAAAAATGCAGTAAATGATCAAGTACGCGAAGAGAGAGGACTTTCCCGGCCTTAAGGAACACCCTGTGTGTGTGTGTGTGTGTATGCCGGAGGGGGTGTTCATTTGACGAATGCAGATCCTCCAGTTTTTGCAATACTGGTTCTTTTCTGGACAGGTTCGATGAGCAAAGTGGTGGCTTTCACCTTTTTTAGGAGAATTTTTGTTTTCGTGTCTTTCGCCGTAGGAAACGCGATTTCGTTGCACTGAAAATAGCCATCCTTCTGTGGCTTCGGCCTTTATATTTAGGACAGTTCGAAGACCTGCACAATACGATGTAGAAACTCAAATTAACATTTATTACTGTTCAAAACCTTATTTGGCTTCTCCTCTTGCATGCGTAGTAAAACCATATGAGGTTCCGTTAAAGCCTTTACGACCGTCTACATGGCAAATAATTTAATTTAGACACCATGAGCTGTACAGATAAAAATTTCACCTTCGCCTATGTCGCTTCACTTAAAAGATATCGTTAAAAGAAGCTTTGTCTCTTTTAACCAAAGAATCGAATTTAAAGAAGAACATTTTCCTTTTAGACTTTGCGCGTTGCATAAATTTTCGGTTGTAAAGGCTGAACCTCGTTCGTCTTTACTTAGCACATGTCAAGCCATACAATCAAATAAATAATGCTGATTCGCGGACGTGACGATATATAATTTTATCACATAAAATCTCATCAAGAAACATTCGTGGAACCCTGGGGTGCCAACTGAGACATGTTGAAACATAGTCGGCAGCCTTAAAACTCATATCAAAGCTTTGTTACGCGAACGTTAAGTAAAACGCACAAAATATGAGTTGGGACATTATCTCGCTGCTTGACCTATTATTTTACCTTTAATAGATTAATGGATCCGTCAATCAAAAATTGTTTTATATAAAGAAAGTACTAAAACGCGACAGAAAATATGCTCTCTCTTGTACCACGCAACACGACTATTTCACATATCGATTTCCACTGTTTTGGTCATAAAATCCCTTCACTTATAATATATAAATTCATAGATGTTTAAAAACAATTTTGCGCGTTTTATTCAATGAAAAAAAACATTTTCCGCTGTAATATTATTTGCTTGATGTCACATTTATATATATATATATATATAATAATATATAATACAATATATACATATATATATTTAATAAAACTTGTTTCAAGGAATCCAAAGTAGTTGTTAAAAACCGAGAAAGCCCGGGCAATCTGACGGTCATTAAATGTAAAGATTAAAAAAAACTTTCATCACATGACGACATCAGAATGAAAAGATTCTGAATTTACGGTCATGACTGTTTAAACAATCACCAAACTTTCCCTAGGACACCGAATATACACGACAACACATTAAGGAGAACCTAAATGTGGAAAACTCACCATCTCCAATAAGGGTGCGACTCTTCGAACCATATTTCCCGAATGCTTTCTGTTACCTCTATGAAAGGGGTAGGTGTTGTAGTAGCAGCGATTCGACCCCATATAACCTAAATTCCTCGTCGTTTCGCCAGTTAGAATCAGTGCGAAGAAATAAACCAACGTCTTTTCATATTTCGTGTAATATATTGAAATTGCGATTTAAATTTTTCTCTCTCCCTCTCTCTCTATCTCTCTCTCGAAAGGCCTTTAAATCTGTTGGTTCAGGGGAAAATCCAAAGGCGATTTCGCCTCGACCCAAGGAGCATTAAAAATAACCGATTTTTAACGATGCACTACATCGTGTCGTCCTGAAACATATGGTCGTAACGCACGACGAAAGCAACCATGATGAACGGTTCGAAGGAATGGAAACGGGAATGCTTCGAAATTGTCATAACCGCAAATCGAGTATAAACCGGGAAGAAGAACTGAATTTTTGAGGAGGAAAACGGCGTCGATTCTGAGCGAGAGAGGAGAATCGTGAAAAAGAAGGAAGAAATGGCTTGGAGATCGGCCAAAGGGAAAGAGAACCAGAGACCGTTGGACCAGTTCTTTGATTCCACGTTTGCCAAGTAGGGCGTTGAACTTGTCTGCAGCAACGTTTTTCACAGGGCCCCGAAAGACCCGAAACGTCTGCCTGAGGTCCCCGCAGCACAGATGACCTTGCTTCCGACCTCCTTCGCGCGATTCATCGGGAAATTCACATCGCGACGTACGGGAATCCGCACAGCCCCGGCCACGGCTTCGCTACTGTATCCGCGGTCGCCTCCTCTCGATTACAACGGGAAAACGAAAACTTTCCGAACGTCAGAAACTCTCATCACGGAGCGAATCTCGTGCTGCTCGCGAATCCTTCGGCGGAATAATTAAAATACCCAACTCGAGACTGTTCACAACCTGTTAGAGGAGAGTCTGCGTCAATCAGAAATGGCGCGTGTACCGCCCTCGGATCAATACGGGATGCTGGGAATCCCGCATTTTTTCAAAAACTATCGCGAGCTTGCCCTGGAAAAGCTGCCTCGGAGCTTTTGGGTCAAGGTTGCGTTATTTAAAACGTACTAATCGTACGCTTTCTGCATTTGACCTGTCGTTCCCGACGTGCCACGTCGCTGGAACGCGATTGCGTTCGTTTGGATCCACCGATAGTGAAGCGACATGTGAAAACGAGACCGGGAACGGAAAAAGAATTTCGACTTGAAGTTATCGAAGGTAAACTGGAAAAATTTTGGATTCGAAAAAGTGATTTTCTTTTTCCCGTCGTGATCCTCCGCGGGGAAAATCATCGATTGCAAATGCCTGAGCACGGCAAAAGGGACGATCCGGAAGAGGCTGGATAAAGAAAAAATTAGAACGAAACCGTTCTCTCTCCCGTTTGATGTAAATTTTCCAAAGTCAGAAAAAAAAAAATCACTTAAATTTAGTTGCTGGAATATTCACTCGAGCAAACACTGGAGTGTTTTTAATGCAAGTCATACAATTATCCCGTCCGTAGATTGTAAGGAACATTATCCGCGATTGCAAGCGCATACGGAAACGTGAAAAACCCAATCGCAACGGAGACACGGGAACCGACATCGCGGAGAAGGGTTCTTTGGAACGGAGAATAAAGGAGAAGATAAAGGAAAGTGTAATACAAGCAAAAACAACCGAAAATCCGACGGATGAAAAGAGGAATCCGATTTGGTTTTCAAAACGGACAGAAACTACCATCTGGAATGGTTGCAAATGCGTTCCCAAGCCAAACTGAAACAATGGGATAATAAAGAATTGACGTCACCCAAGCACAGCGAGAGGTTCTCGGCTTATATCCTCGACACGAGGGATGAGTCAACGCCAAGTGTATCCCTTCGGAAAATCGCTTCTTAAACAGTGGAAAATGTCCAGGCAGATATTTTCCCAGTAAGAGGGCAAAAATGAAAGAGAGGCGGGACCGGAGGATGCGTTCGGAAAACAAAGAATAAACATGGCCGAGATGGAGAAGTCCGCACAGTGACGAACGCGGAATGGCCGAAAACGTGTCGGTTGCAAGCGAAATTTTCGAACACATTCGAGATCCCGATGAGATCTGTCGAAGTTTTCTCCGACTTTTTTTTTTTTTTTCCCGCATCTCTTGAAGTAAAAAGGAGGGAAAAGTGGCGAAAAGTTAAAACGTTTTAAAGGCAAGAAGGATTTTTCATCGTAAAAATTAATAACGCATCGGCTAATGGCAAATAATATAATTATATGCCGGTAAAAACTTGTTTTGACACCAGAAAATGATCCGCGCCATCGTTTTACGCTCTGATCTATGCCTAAAAAGTGAAAATAAGCAACTTTAAGACCAAAACGGGTTGCGGCCGAGAAGAACAACAACAAACTTTCTTTTTCGTTTCTTCTTCGGCTTCCGTCGAAGGCTCCGCACGGAGAAAAGGCCCGAAAAAAAAATCACATTCCAGACGGAATTCCCGTCACACGTCGGTCGCATACCGTTGCGTCTCACGCAGCGGAATTCCGGTCCCGGGATCGAATAACGCGAAAACTTTTGACGCGGTTGGAAACCTGCAACGCGATGCGGCACGTCGAACAGCGAAAGAAATTAACACGAACCTGTGGAAAGGCATCGCGAGATGAGAGCCGACCGACGCGATATTGCCCAGGCACATTTAAGCGGTTGCGATTTATCGAGGAAAATCAGAGGCGGCAAATGTCGAGGAACCTTCCCCGAGTCAGCGATCGAATGTGCCCGCAGAACACACTTCGCGAACGTGTAAGAAGATCAAGCTTCGTTCCACGTGTCTGTAAAGAAACTTGTTACGCTATAGTAATCGCAGTGCCACGAAGTGGATTTTGACCAGGGATTATAAGTCTGAGACATTATAATAACTGACAACGGAGGGACGCCGCCTGAGATTCGTTCCTTGGCATGGGCTCCGCACAGATCCGGGATTAGGTTATGAAAGCTGTTCGGATTTTGACACTGCTTCAAAAACCGAGGAACTTAAACTTCGAACAATCGTTAAATGAAATTTCCCGGATGAAACAAAACTCCGAAAATAATATTGCAATACAACAAAGGGGAAACTTCGGGAAAATGAATAATATTTATAAATTTATTGCGAAAACATTTAAATCAGCGGAAAACGAGATAATTTTTAGAAAAATATGAAGATGAATAGTGGAATTTCCTGGGCGCCAAGAAGAAAAATTTTCAAATCAAATTCTACTAGTTTTTTTTCTGTTTGCAGGAGGATAAAAACAAGTTCCACACGCGGGCCTGAATATATTTGTGCTTGGTATGCAATAAATTAATTGAAAGTAAAACATAATGCAAGATATGAAAAAAAAAAAAAAAAAAAATTTAACAAAAAGTTGCAAGGATTTGGAGTGGGCTGGAAACAAGAATCAGACAGTATCAAACGGCGAGAAGGCAGCTGAAAAAGTGTCTTTTAAAACACAAAAAGTCTTATTAACCTCCCGATTGTCACTTCTGGTGTATCGTCAAGTATTAAATTGTAAGACAGCAAAATCAGAAAGCAGTTAAAGGCACTGGAAAGTATGAACAAAATTAAACCAGACGAAAAATTCGCGGTTTACCTAAAAACATTTGAAGTATGATCAAATATTTTTTTTTTTTTTTTTTTAAACAATTTAATCATATTATTTATAATTCTTTGTTAGCAGAACTACGAAAGTGAAACGCGAGACCATTCTATTTCCTCGCATATAAATATGAACCAAAAACGGCAATTTCAGGTCATTTTACGTGAAACACATGAAAATTAGTACATGAAAGATATCATTTTTTTTTTTTTCTTGTAATCATTTCTTACACGTTGATTTTTAAATTCTTGCTGCATTTTTCTTTTCTCTGATTGATATTTTGTAAATTTTATTTATGAAACGGGCGGAAATAAGCTAAAAGGTTCGACAGCAACGATTTACAAGGTGCCGGACTTGATGCGATAATGATTCTTGATTTGCCGCAGGTAAAAATTGGACGCACCAACAAAAGGTTTCCCCTGCAGGATGAGGATGCGCGAAGGGGCGGCTCTGCGAATTGGTGTGGAAAACAAAAATTAACCTTGTTTTTTATGCACATAAAATATGTATCATCACGGATTTCGGAGCTTCGGACATTTGTTAAAAGCTTAACTTGGGAGGAATGATTTTAACACAGCCGTGGTGCGCGTATAGTCCTAAGCTGGTAATTGAAAACAATAGACTTCGGATAAAAGAATCAACGAGAAACTGATTTTCTAAGTTATATTAAAATATTTGTGATTAGCTATTTTTAAACGGCGCGAAGAATCGCGGACCATAAAAGAAGATAAAAACAAAAAAAGAAAAAAAAAAAAAAAAGCGATAATTTGTCATTTCTAATGTTCTTTTGTGCAGAGCATAATTTACATTCAACGCAGTGTGATAAATGGAGGGGGTCTTATTAAAATGATTTTATATGCACCAATATAAATATTTTCTTTTTATAAAAAAAATTTTATGGGCTTAAGGGAGCAACGCACCGAACGAAGGACGCAAAAGCTATATAAGGACATACCGATTATTCATACTATAACGATTGTGATATTTATATATATATATATATATTTATGTATATATATATATAAATAATATATCTGTGGATATTGATGCTGATAAGCGGAATGAACGCAATCCACCTATCGATTGTAATGGTCTTGTAATCGCTTGATTAGAATGCAGAAACCGTGCTCTTGTTATGAAATGCATAAAATACCCGATGAGTGATACTGCCAAGAATCGAACAGCACACTCCTATTTTGAGAACGGAGAAAATTATATTCTCGGGGAATTTATTTGAAACACATACTGAATTTTTCCATTACCTAGAATTTGTTATTAGGTAATTACAAAGCATCGTATGAGTAAATTTGTGCAAATCATTTCATTCTGCTGACGACTCGGCTCTGTCATCCGCCAATTAAAACCGTATGACACTCCAGTGGATGACAAAGGGATGACGCTTGAGCACCAGTCACATACTTTCACGGATTCAAGCCGATTGGGTGCGGAGAACCGCTAAAACTAAATGCGGATTAACGTTTTCAGCAGTTAAGCGTAACACATGAGCCTGTAAGGTACGGAATGAGTAATAAATGACTTTACATGGCGCAATGGACGTAGGTGAGACCCGTAATCCTTGTAAAATTTTTGGTGCCAGACCTGGCTCGAGAATCAATCGCCTTGAAAAGCTCACCGTGGGCGACGGGAACCGCAGGTTTTTCGGGACGACGGAAAAATTAGAAAACCAGGAAAAAAAAAAAAATTAAAATAAAAGGCGGAGGCTTTTCCGAAAGGAAAAGAAATTTACAAGAATTCCAGCGTCGACGAAGTGCAGAACTTTGAAACCGCAAAAGCTTTTCTCCGTCTTCCTGTCCATAGTTGACTGCCTTTCGAACGAGGTGGGCAGGGAAAAAAAGGGATTCACGCTACAATAACCGTAATAATAATAATTAAACAGGTATTTTTTCAGCAAGATCGGAGTCAATGCCTGTCCTTGAGCGTTTATGGCAACGACTTCTGAAAGGCAATTTGGGCCGCTGCCGTTCCCGCGGGATGCGCAAACGTGCCCGGCGGCCGCGGGAAATGCCTTTCAGCTTTCCGCCTCGAAAAGGGAAGGAAAAGGGAAGAGAAAAAAGGGAACGCGAGCCCCCACGGTTCGAGTGCGCGAAGTTTGATTTTGCGGCAAACCGAAAGGGAACGTTCAGAAATTGCACATTTTTGAAATAATTTAAAAGCGATCGCAAAAAAAATTAACTTACATCGTTACTGTAGCTAATCCTGCAGGACAAAAGCATTATTCTAGGCACCACTGATCACAGTTCATCACCACGAAACAGCGCGACTTGTTCAACTTGAGTGTGATGTAGTAAAATTAAACGTGAGGACCCGAACCCTCACACAGACGCAGAGCCAATGATCTCCATCCAACTTTCATGCCGGACTACTCAACACTTCACATCCAGCTAGGGACAAGATACTCGTGGAAATTTTTTTTCCCCGGGGTTCTTCGCCGACTCGCGAAATATGGCGCGTGCGGAAGGGTGGGACAGGGATAAAAATTTTTTTGCTTCTCAACAGAAAACGAAAACTCTCGGATCGCAGTGTCGCCCCCCCCCCCCGAACGGCATCGGAAGCCCGCGAATTCCCGAGCTCCGAACGGTCGAATTCGAATTTTGCCCCTGCGTTCGCCGTCCATTGTATCGCGTCCCCCCCCCCGGGGGGTGGCGCCGAAGACAGGGCGGAAGCGCGCCTCTTCCTTTTACTTTTTCCTTTTGCGCGGCCAAAGCCTTTTTCGAGCGGTTCGAGCTCTGGGTGCAAACGACGTCTCGGCCTTATCTAATACGCGAATTTTGATAGCGCACGATACGATAACGTCACACTGACGTCATATCCCAATGCGGAACGGGCGATTTACAACTTTATTTCTTTTACACCGAATCATTTATTTTTTCTGCGATATTTCTTTTTGTGCGATTGGAGTTTTTATTTTGCGGACGTGAATTGATGATACATTAATGGGAAAGGGAAGGCCGCGATCGGGCAAAGAGAAAAAAGTGCCAGAAAGCCCGGCGATTGATGCGCATTAAAAAATATTCCAAGATATTCCCAACCGGGTTTCGAGCCCACTCGATATTGAACGTTATTGGGACGTTCAAATCGACGAGGAGGGATTTGGATAAATGTCCAACTCGATCCGGTATCTTCGCGTGCTGTTGCGTCGACGGGGATTGATCCATAAGTTACTGCCGCGTCTTGCAGGAGCGCACGGTCGGGCGGACCGCCGAAGTAAAATGAATTTTCTCCTGGACGCGCGATACGCGTGCCGCTGAGGTCCGCAGAGGCGGGTGATCCGAAGCGGCAAAATGCCCCGGAAAATCTAAAAACATCGCCCCCTGCTTCAGTACTTTCGTCGAGAAAAATTAACCCGGTCAGTGTTGCAAGGACAGGCGTTAAAAATAATGAGGAATTCGCGAGGAAACGTCAAAAGGATCGAAGTGAGCGGTTATTTTGGCGTGCGCGTGCTCGCGGACGTTGAAGGTGGTGTCACAACCCTGAGTGTGTTTTATTGACCCACATAAAAGTAGAGGTGACCGCACGCAACGGAGAAGGTTTTGAGGTTGGTACCCGACGCGGATTCGGACGAATCGCGCTTTGCACGGACGGCGACAGAGCATCCGAAATGCTCCGAGGCGGGAATTCGGACGGGCCAACTCATCTGACCCAGCGTTTTCTGGCTCCGTAACGTGCAGCGATCGTGGCGCTAGATGGGACTGCTCCGGCCGCGAAGCAAGCGGATCGGTCGGGCATCGCAATGCAGGCCCGCAGGTTGTTGCTCATCGAAAGCCAAATTGGCGGCCTTGCATTGAAATTTAGCTTTTCCGGCAACGGCAGTCCCGGAGGCAACCCAATAAGTGGTGCAGCCATTGTGAGGTGGGCCCGCTAACTGCCGAGGTTGCGCCAAAGGTTGAATCGAGCGTGTTTATTGCTTACGAATTCATATCTTTCCGACCTTCCGCTAATAACTCATTAGACATTATCCTTACTCCTGCATCTCCTTATTCAATTTGCTGAGGAGACCTTGCGCTATGTACGGATTAAATTGAAAGTGTTTTAATGATTATAATTACGTGAATTTCAATCCTCTTCTTAGTCAACCGATAACATTTACTTATAGTTTCGCAGTATCCATTTTACCATGCATCATGATATAAATCTATGTCAGCTAAATTTTTTCTTTTTAATATTTTCAGTTCTGCATTTTCTCGTTTGCTGGACCCATGCGTTAATGACATTCTAATGTACGAAGCCAAACGATAAGCTAATAGCGAACGATGGGAAAATTTTGCTTTGACACCCTTTAAGCGAAAGCATTAAACCGTCTTAAAAGAGCATCAAACTTCTGATCCTTGCAACAGCAGATAAAGGCATCGATTGTAAAAAAGCCGAAATTAATCGGTGGCGTCCGCAGAAGAATTTTTCCGGAATATATTATATAAATTATAGTTATTTCGCTAAGGTTTTTAGCAATTTCTCCGACGTTTGGTCGTAAAGTAGCAGCTTTGATGTTTGTCCAGGGGCGTTTTGCATGTAATTTGCATGGGGGTGTGTAACTTTGTTTGTTATTGTACGGAACCCATTATGAATTAATTTACTTGTTAAAAGTAATTCAGTTGGATGAATCATTACGGTTGCCCTAAACTTTTTTCGTTGAACATCGAGGCCCGCTCGATCAGAAACATTTGAAATTATGTACGTTATTAAGAACCCATGTCGGTGGAATTGAGAAATTATTACCTAAAAAGATGCAGTTAACGGAGCAAACATGAACGCAGAAACCAGAAAATGATTGAGGTTTTGTGCAAGGACCTTTCGGAAAACTGGCCTTTGGGAATCGAACTCAAATTCTGAAAGGATGAGATCGAAAAAGAGGAAAAGCAGAAACGGAATTTGGCGTCCAAAGTGGATAATTATTCGAGATGGCGAGGGAAGGTGGAAAACTGGAAAAAGCCCGCAGCATTCGAACGCTCTCCTCGAAAATTTACCATTTAATCACCGCCTTCCTGCAAGGGGAAAACAAAGCTCGCGGTTACAAAAAGAAAAATTGCACTGCACCAAAAGGAAGCCAACACACTTATGCCAGGAGCCCACACATTTGTTGCAGATCTGTCTGCCGGCGCCGAATCCAGTCTCCGGGAGCTGGGGCGACAGGTAAGCTAAACGTGCGACGGGTAATGCCTTGCGTCTTTTGCTTCTTTGTCTTTGCAAAGGTCGACAATGATTCATTGCGGCCGATTGTTCTTTTGCAGCACATAACCTAACCAGATGCGGCCTACTCCATTAGCTTATGCTTTTCTCAATTCTCTCGCAAACACGTGTACTATAAGGGAATATTTAAGTCTAATTAGCATTCCATATATTATGGCTAAGTTAGCCGAACCGCAAAAGATTTATTATTTTATTGGTAAAAACGTTAAATACTCGATTCAAAATTATGTCGGAAAATGAGAGACTGCCAAATAAATTTATGAGACGAAAGAAAATCCAAACGGAAAATATTTCATGGTGGAAAAATGGAAAAGAAAATCATTTCTTACACGTTGATTATTATTTTTTTGAGTGGAAGCAGCACTCCATTATTTGCCATTACTTGTTTGGCAGCCTTGGTGAAGATCAAGATCGATGGATCTGTACCGGTTACTGGCAAATATGGCTGGGTTTTGGGGGGGGGGGGGGAGAAAAATTGATGAACTTAGAATGATTAATTACGGTCAAATTAAAGTAGAAAAAGGTTTGAGACAAGGCGTGGGACTCGAATGTGGTTTTCCAGCCTTGAGTAGGATGGCTCCGAAGGTGACTGCTGGCAGGCCGGAGAGGGAAAACGTGGCCGAAGAAAGCGGAGGGCGATCGCGATCTTGGCCTTTTTTTCGCGAGATCTCTAGGCCGCTCTTTAATGACAGGCTTCGGAACAATAGGTCGATCAGGAAACGTGTCGCGAAATGACGGTTAATAAATGAAGACTCGGGCGACGTGGGAGCAGCAAAATGTGACGGAAGTCTACCACGCGGAACCGCGGCGGGAGCCGTTAAGCATTGCCAGCCGAAGCTGTCTGTCAATTGCTCCACAATGTGAGGGACTCGTCGGTTCCGTGCAGCGGTCCCGAATCGTTTCATTTTCCCGGCTCGGTCGAAAGCGAGAGGAAAATCCGCTGTTGCTCTCGCAACAGCGGACGACGCGATTGCCTCGTTCGATTTGGCTGCGGGATCTTCGACCAGAAAAGTTAGTTTCATTGAATAACCCAAGGATTTTAGTCTGACGAATGTCCCGGATCGCGGTGATTAAATGAAAGAACTTTACGATCATTCAAATGTTTCTCATGTCAAGTTCACTGTTTATGTGTATTTATTATGCACAAAAGCAAGCGCAGGTTGCTTCGCGGCTTCAGACGTAAAAATCGGCCGATGCCCGACGCAAACTGGCGACATTTCCATCATCGGCCAATCTTTTGTCGTCCTAACGTCCAGTCAACGTCAAGCAGTTTTTCATTATCATTGAAGATTCTTTCGTAACCGTCTCCCGTTTTGGTTGGTCAAAATTCGTATTAAATCGATCATTCCGGGCGTCGTGGCAAACTCATTTTCCTTACGTATTTGGTTGCTGAATTGGCGCTATTTTGATTTCGAACCGATCACGCTTCCTCTCTCGTTATGTTACCCCGTAAAAATTATCATTCCGAAACTTACGAGATCCGTCTATGCGCAAGGATGATGACCAAACCGAAGATACTCCCAAAATGTCGTTCATTCCGCTTTATTGGACGGCTGTGTAGATGTTTCTCAATGGGTTGACATTTAATGTTAATAAATTCCGAATGTTAATAAATTATAAATCATCGTAAATCATTTAATAAGGGAGACATTCGGTGCTTTGTCACTGCTGGAAAAACTTTCTCCAGTCGGGGCTAAGGCTCATGAAAAATAACGTGGAAAGTCTCAATTATCGTGCGTTGAGCAATGCCGCATTTGTGTCATGTCCAGATTGGACGAAGAAATAACATAAACCGCGGGTGTATTTCCAGCAGGCAGACTACTGAACCTTAACCGTGTGCTTTTAGAAGAGAGGAAAACCAAGGCTTCGGCAACCTCCATAAAAACCTTCAGATTTCCCGCTTAACACGCTGCAAACGGTTGAGTTTCCATTGGTTCTTCCACAACCTGATCTGTGACTGACTGTTAATTGCCGTATATTGCGGTATTTAGCCTTTTCTGGGCAACGCCTCGTGAAATAATGAAACGCATTTGAGGGGGCGAATTGTATGCACCACATGGGACGGTAAGAATTACTGGACGATGAAAATTCCGGATGGGGGGGTGTCTGTTAATGGGCAAGAAACCATTAGAAACCCGTTTAAGTTTTATGGGAAGTTAACGGTTCATGATTTTGCTGTTACCGTATTCAGTCCATAAGCATCACATTAAGTAAAAATGTCGGTGAATGACACTTTAAGGAAGATGTCTGCTTTTTACAACCCGAAGAAATCAACGCGGCATCCCTTTCGGGCCGATGCAAGCGATACTGGACACTCGTCCAGCATACACAGACGGAGAATTGCCTCTGGAAGGAAACTGCGGTCTTTGTCTTGGAAATTTCTAAATGTGTCACGTCTTAATTGTCTAACGCGAAGAATTCAGAGGCAATTGTCAATTCGTCGAAAGAATGATTCCAACACAAATGACAGTAGGGCATTAGGCAACCAAGCTAATGGAATGACCGGAAGAATTTCGTTGAACCAGGATATAAATGTTCGCCGAACAACGGAGGCACACCATTACGTTCTCCAACTGCTGCGGGCAAAATAATGAAGCGGTCCGAAATTAGGATCGCGGTAACATTTTAAACCGGGATCGACAAAATCCTCTGCCGCGACATGCGGAGTCGATGAGAATCGGCCGAAGGGCAAGCGCAAAAGCGGGTTCCCGACGGCGAAGTATGCGACCGGCAGCTTTCGAAACGCCGTAGACGGATTCGGAAGGCGAAATTGTTGCCCGGGAGAAGGATCCATCAAAGTGACGCTGCCTAACTCGCTCGTCCGTCAAATGGGAACCAAGGAAAAAGAAATACCAGGACGGAACCGGGGTGATGCACGGAGGAATGTAACGGTCAGAGCGAGACCGTGTGGGTAGTTTGGGTGGTGGCAACTGACTGTGATCGGTCGCCCCTGGCCGAAGTGATCACCAACGAGGGGCAACCCATCAAAATCTCTTGTAAAAGTTCCTCCAATTTCGAGCCTGCCTCGGTTTCCGAAGTTCGGATCCGCACTTCTTCATGCCGAAATTCCAGTCCAGGCGCTTCCCCCTCCCCCCCCCCCCCGGGGAGGAACGAACGACCCCCGAGGAAGCGAACTGCTCCATGATTTTGATACCTAAACAAAGGCAAAATATCCGAATTCTCTCGCGCTGTCGGATCATTTCTATCCCAACGCAAATGAATATTCTTCTGAATGAACAATATTTCTACGCTGGTTTTCGTAAGAGCTTTTTCTGCTTCCGATATGTGCCAAAACCGATTTTGATTAAGGTTTCAGGCGGAATCAGCAATTGGGTCGCACTCCCGAAAAGGTTTAAACACGCGACGATTGCACCTTTTCCTCTGGCGCCGCAGCAACTTCGTTTCGGACGGCTTTTCTGCGTTCGCTGCTTTGATTTTTCTTATTATGGATGCGGCAATCCCTATCCGAGTCTTTGGAAAATGTCAAACGATTACAGTACGATTTCCTCGTGAGCACATCATGTCATTTCCATGCGTCGTAATTTACCAATTGCTTAAAGTTGACGACCTTCAAGAATAGCCGGAGTCGAGTAAGTGCCATGCACAGAACAGGTTTGGAGTAATTGTCTGTAAAAATACACGTAAAGCGTCTCGTCACCGGATTGTTTCTGATGTGTGCAATGCCTGGCGTCTTCGAAGCAGAACTTTCGCAGACGGTTGCCCAATTTTAAACGGAGGCAGACAGTTCGGGGGAAGGCGCGTAAGAAAGCGACGCGGTCGCCCTGGCTTTGCACCGTCGCGCAGGAGGAAATCCCAAATGGCACCTCGATCTTCATCGGGGCCGCTGTCGCTGAAAAAGTTTAATTTTCGCATAATACGGTTTCCCTCTCGAACCCAGGTTTTGAGGCGGTGACGCTGCAATCCTCCGGTCGGTCCTCGGGATGGCCCTCCTTCCCGCAGCCTTTTCTCTTTTTACGATGCGAAGTCACTCGACGCAGCAGTCCTCTGCTTGCCGTGACGGTGGAGAAAAACTCGTAAAGCTGCCGAGCTCCCTCATTAATTTATTCGCTCGACGTCGAGAGTCGGGCGCCGCCACATCTTCGACCCGGCGACGCCGGTAAAGCAGATCGCGAGGCTTCGTAGTTCGCCCGTTCCGGGTGTAGATGGCAGCATCGGTCGATGAATTACCTCGACCAGGTCATTGCTCTTACGTCATCGGGAACTCGACGTTGCCGCCGCCGCCGCCGACGGTTCATTCTTCGAGTAATACATTTACCTTCTTCCCATCTGTTTATTCAAGTGAATTTTTAAAAATCATCATGAACCTTTCACAGGTCCATAATTTATTATTTCCTTTTGTTGGAATCCAGTCAAACGTTAGAAGTGGTGCTCGCCCAAAGCGAATCGTTCGTCCCTTCGACACCGAAACAAAAATTCATTCGACTTAAAAGGAGGAGGCGATGTCTGCGTTTGATCATCGGCAATTTTGACGGAGTAAATTTGTGGCCCGATCCCCGCGTTCTACCTCCACGTCGCTTCCGGAACTCCGGAAAACGTCAGGTTTTCGGTGGGGCGCCATTTTGAGGTTGGCTCACGATTCCAACGACCTTTTAAACAAATCACTCAAAACATTTGCGCCGCGTTCGATTTTTGACTCCTTTTTTTTTTCTTTCTTTCTCAACTTCAACATCCTGCGTGCAACTTCCTCCCAGATGAATCCTATCTTCCGTTCATATCTCATTTTTTATAATTAGAAATTCATTTTCTTATTTTATTAACCGCCACGTCCTTTGCGCGTGTCGGCTTTGCAAGCAGTGACAAACGTCTCTTCGGGCGGGACGTTGCGACATATCCTTTTTCTTTTTCCAACGCAATTTAACCCGACTGAGGGGGGCGTTCTTAAGGACCCGCGATGCCCCCGTGTTCGTTGGGAAAAGCAGAGGGAGAAGAATTCCGCCGAGCAACAAGTGGGTTGGATGATGGAAATGGAACCGGCCGAAGCATTCGGTGGCAAAGACACTTCACGGAAACGGAATGTCAAGCCGGAGACATCTTCCCGGGGGGAGGGCAGGTCGTATGATGGACGACGGAACGAGACCAAGATCCAAACCCGGTAGCGTACCTGGCAAGCAATTGCAGGTCGCAGGTGCGGGGCGTTTCCGTCTGCCGGGGAAGCAGCAAAAGAACAAAAAAAGGAAATAACTTGCTTTGGAGAAACCCAAGCTTCAAGTAATCGAGACGCGTAGCAAAAATCCGGAAAAATCTGAAAACCGGATGATGCTGCAGAGATTTTCAAAATGAATGTCTGGATGTTATGCCGCCTTAAATAAGTTTTTTTTTTTTTTTTTTTTTTTTTTTTTTTTTTTTTTTTTTTAATTAAAATTTTAATTTAAAACGCTAACATATTACATAAATTGGAAATAATTACACTTTCATGCAGGAAATATGGCGTTCAAATGTAATACTGCAATGACTGAAAACGTCAGAGACATATTTATTGTAATTTGTATAAATATATATAAACATAAAATTGTCATTAATGATGCTTAATGTAAACAAAAATTATCCTTTTCTTTTTCATCTAATGGACCTGATTCAACTTATTTTTTGCCCTTCAGCATGAATTTTAGCATACAAATCTAAATGCAATTCAACGCTATTTATTTAAAGATCCTTCATTTTCTGATCAATATAATGCGAGCTTTGTTAGGGTGAACAACTTTCAAAAATATATTTCCATTGTTTGTTGCGAGTTGTTTTTAGAAACTCTGCTAAAAGCTCGCATTTGTACGACCGATTTTGAGATTGTGCAGGAACGAAATTGAAAACTCGCGGCATTTGGCTGGAGTTAGACGCAGCTTTGGATTAAAGGCCGAAAATATTAAAAAATGACCCTGTCGAAGGCTGGGTTTAGGTTAGGCGACGCTTTAAGGAACCGTGACGGGTGTCTCCTGCTGCTGCGTTTGCGATTCGGTGCACGGTCGAACGATGGCAGCTTCCAGTGCTGCTGCACACGCCTTGATTGCAGGTTTCATGATGTTTTCGGGTAGGTGACGTCCACTGTTAACTTCGAACCGGGCAAAGCCGCCCGTTCCGAAGTTGTTCCCCGGCGGAGGCTCACCCTCCCCTTGTGCGGCGTCGGTGCCAGCGATTAAAGGAGAGTGCCCGACGCGGACGTGACGACAAATGTCGCGTCACGTCAGTCTCCTCTTTAAAATACCGCGTTGTTTTCGAATATGTCCAAATTTTGAATTTTTAAACATTTTCAGCTATCAAAATTTTGACAGCTTACCTGTTGAAGTGAAAATTCAATTTCGCTGCTGTTGCCGTTTCGCAGAGATCCGATGGATTTTCATTGCAAGAACTCTGCGTCTTGGATCGCTGGCGATATTTTTGTTTTTGTAAAGTAAATTAACCAAGCAAAACATCATTCTGATCATTTTGAAATTTTATTTATTCGTATGGCGCGCCATTAGTTGTGCTTGATTAAGTTTCACAGATGCAAAAAAATTTTGCGTTCGACGTACGATTCGATCTATATGTATACATATTCTTCTTTTTAAAGATTAAGCGGTTTACTATTGTGCACTGATGGGAAATAAATGTGGGAAGGATCGGGCACTTCTCTGAGAACTTATTCTGCTATCTTCCGAAATGGGACCAGTCCCCATTGTTGAGACCACCCAGTTGAGTTGAAATGAGTTTGCCATCCTCATTTCGCATACGCACAAACCAATGGCAGCTTCTCTTATTCCAACGGCTATAAACTGCAATAAAAGTTACACGAAACAAATTCGCCGGCGTTTTTTCAAACGTAAAAGCTGACAGATAGATGCGAGTGGTTCTCGTTTATTTTGTCCGGGGCGGGATTGCAAGAACTGCCCCAATGCCGCCCCTCACCACATGCATCGCGAGCCGCAAGCCACGGGGTTAAATGCTTATAAAAAGTCGTGGCTGGAGCCATCGGGGGCTAAAATTTAAACACCACCGTCCGCAAATGGAGATCGACGGTTATTTAATTTGGATGTGCAAGTACAACTTTAAACAATTCTTTGTTGCCCCGTAACGAGACCCGGGGGAGGAAAAAGTTAAGGAACTCTGGAATGATCTGCAAACCACTGAATCCCAAAAACATCTCCCGCATCGTGCCGGGATGACCCAATGCCTTTTTACCGCCCCTTTGCTGGAGGAAAAACTCGCGAAAGTCACGGGAACGACGTCGCACAGGCAGTTTTTCGCTTATTTTTCAAGCGATACCTGAAGAGTCGGGGGACATTTTGCTGCGTTTCCGATCCATTTCGTGAGACATCGTAAATAATTATTTCCCTTTGGATGGTGTTGTTATATATTTCGACTTGAACCGTGGCGGTTTATTGCCTTTTCAGATACCAAAAAAAAAGGTTGGAAACAGACAGTCACGGTGATGAGGCTCCTCTTTTATGTGGCGTGTGTGAAACTTCGAGTCGCCATTATCTCTCCTGGAATGCTCCGATGGTCTGGACAATGATCGCTCCTTGCATTTGTATCATTAAAATTTTTTGAACGTTCCCGTTCCATCGGCAAAAATCAGGCACCACCAAAGTTCCGCGTTTGAAACCCGCGGACTCGGCCGCTCTTGAGACCGCTTCGTCTTCCGTTTCTCCGGCTCTGGAGATCCGGGTTGCATTTCCCGTTTCCCACTTCCCCCGTGTGGTCTCAACGTACTCGAAGGGAATGGAAATATTCTTAATTAAGCCGCGGTTTTCCAGCCTTGGTTTTGTTATTAGGAATCGTCAATTGGCAATCATTCCGAAATGGGCTCCTCAAACGCGCTTTCAAATGCGATTTCTCAAGAGACGAACCCTTGAAAACGCGGCATTTTAGGTCGAAGCATCCGTAAAGAAGTTCCCATCACCAAAATCAATTTAAAATGTATAAATACCGTGTTGTTTGAACTGATTCTATCCTCTGTGATCGAAGGAACTTGTCTGCAGTGCCTGCACGAGCAGTCTCTGTATCCGAGAAGACGCAGCGGCGGCGGCGGCGGAGGAACTGGCGGTGGCAGTGGTGAGGAAAGTTCTAGCGAATCGGAAGAGCTCGTGGTCGCCCCGCTGTGCTCCCTGCGACTGTTCGAGGCTCTCGGCAGGAAATCGTCGAGGAGGTAGAAGGACTGGGCTCGAGGAGACGGAGGCTGCACGCTCGGATTAGGATTCGGCAGACGGAGAAGGGCACCCAAGCTTCGCCACTTCCTCTGCTGAACGGCGTCCTCTGCCTCTTCCTCCAGGATCATGTCTTTGTTCCTCGCGCGCCGCGGCTTGTTCGACCACCATGCGGTTGGACTGAGGATGCTGGCGCTCTTCCTCATGAGGTTGTCCCGAAACGATTCTTTTTTCGCCGGGACGCGATGCTGGGTTTCGGTCGTTTCCTCCTCGACAACGACGCCGTACTTGACCGAAAGACGAACCGCCGGCGGGGCCCTCACGAAGCCGTAATCCGTGTCCGATGGCAGGGTCGCGGTGCGGGCACGGTGGGGACGGTCCCGAACGGCTCCCCTGGGAAGGAACGAGAAGGAGACGGAGTGTCTTAGGGGGGGCGCCCCCGAACCGACGTAGCCCCGTCCGGACAATGTGCTTATAATCCTTCGATCTTCCTGCATATCCAAAACTAACAACATCGCTCCATTTTAGATAGATTCGTTTCCAAATCTGAAATACAACAAAATCACACCTCAAAAAAAAAAAAAAATATTTACAGCTTACGGATCGTAAGTTATGCGACATGTTGTCGTGAATCAAAAGTTATATGGCAATCTTTAGTGACAATCACTGTCGCGAGCATGCTTTAGCGAGACCCGATTGACTGAATCTTGTCCTTACCAATTATTATCGAATTACCTAATGGCCGGTGGCGGAATTCCTATCGAAAAGTAAATCGGTTATTACGAACAAGTTTTTTTCCTCTCTCATTTCTTTTATTTTGAAGTCTTACTTAAGGAGTAGTCGTTTTAAGGCATTACTTAAGGAATAGGTGGTGAATGTGTGGGCCGCATCGACACGCCGCAGAAATCAGGAACGCTTTTCGCAATTGCATTATAAACATTAATCCTCGACGGGCCCTTTGTGGAACGTCCCACCGTGCACGATAACGGAACTCCGAACGGGTTTACAAGGAGAGATTTTCCCGTTCAATGCGGCGAACGCTTTAAGGGAACTCCGGCGTTTTCCATCCGATGACTTGAAATTGTTTGCGTACCTTAATTTCATATTTTTTTTGCTCCCGATTTTCTTCCTTTCTAATGGAGCCGTTCATAGTGAGTTACAATAGTAAAAAATAAATAAATTTTTTTTTTTTTTTATCCTCTCATCTCGCGCCACACCAGTTGAAGATCCCTTGGACCACTAATTCATGTAATTCCAATAGCAAATGAAAAACGAACGCTGCGTCGTAATTATAGTTCAAATGCTGACTTACTCCGAAAAAGGAGATTAAAATCGGTAATTAAATGACGTTTAACTATAAAAACGTTCATTTACCGGTCATAATAACATACATTTAATACGGATTCAAAGCGTTGCCCTTAAATTTTCTTGTGAACTAAAGTAAAGGGTTGAAGCTTGGTTAGTGAATGATGCTGCAGATAAATAATTTTATTGATACTTTCAGTACGAGTGCAGGCACAGATGCAATTTGCAATTTACCATATGATTCAAAACGATTCCGTCCTCGGAGCAGATAACATTTTGAGAAAATTTTTGCTGCAGCGGAGGGTTTTGATATTATTTTTCAATTTGTATTTATAATATTCGTTTATTGAAAAAATTTCATTACACGTAAATGAAAATAACTTGTCTTTTTCATGCATTCCACGGACTTATATATATATGTGTGTGTGTGTGTGTGTGTGTGTGTGTGTGTATAAATGGAAATAAAATCGATTTACAAACAAAGCAGTTCTTAAGCAGGGAGAAGTAATTTAAAAAACGAATTAGACAAAGCAATAACAATTCACATTGACATTGTCGTTTCCAGATAGGGACTACATTCGGTGAAATACCGATTTCTTTCCTCGTCCATGCATTTCGCCGGAAAACAAATAATACACCAACAGCATAAAGGGGAAATGAAGTTTCAAACATCGGGTAATTGCGCAAACGCCCTATGCCTCAGGTTTGACCGCACCGCGTCAAGGTACCCGGGATAAAATCGCGTTTTCGCGATGATATTTTCCACGGAAGGATGAACGTAAAAAGAATGCCGTCTCGTACCAACAGTGCCAAATCCAGTCGCCTCCACGATGGACGGTGGAGAATTCAAAAATCCTTTTGTTCTTGTATCTGCTCCACCTCAGGAATAAGTAAAACTAATTAAATGCAAATTAAAGATGCGGAATTCCCGTTTAACCGGACTTCGGCACGAAAATTTCGATAAAAATCTTCCGATTCAATGTAACGAAAATTAACATCAAACATTTTGCCTTTTCCTCCTGCATGGGAACCTTCGGTTGCGTTAGAAAGGCGAAGTTTTTCTTTTCCTCCTCGTCAACTCCCCCGAAGACCTGACGTCGCTCGGTTGATTTTCTTGACTTTTTCACTTTCTAACGCCAGCGATGTCGATGTCGGACCCGTACGCGACGTCGACGGAGGCAACATTTGCCCGGACCGATACGTTATCTGACAATTTGAAAGGTGAAAAACGGGAAAAGAAAAAATAAAAGAGCGAAATATTAACCTTCGAAGAAATGAGCTGTCCCGCGGGGTGCACTTTGCATACCGTACCTTGCGGGACGGCGAAAAAGATCGCTTGGCAAAGGTCAACGAAGGAAATCGAATGCCGAAAGTGCTCTGTCCGAATGATGCGGGCAGCGTGGCCGAACTGAGGTGCGGGAAATGAAATTTTTCGGGGTGCAGCAGCACTGGCCGGGATTTTAAAGCGATGTCGGACGGCATGACGCGGACGGAGAGTTCCACCGGAACGTGGTGAAGGAATTTTTGCAGAGACGACAAGAGAGGCGGGGAAAATCGCATTGTAGCTCCAATTGAAGAAACTACAGAAACGAAAGCGGAAATCCTTCGGGTTAGTCAACTGTGTAGATAATAAATATTATATAACGACGCGGACAAAGTGCGGTTTCAGTCGACATAAAACATTACAAAATCAATCGTCGTATGACGCAAATAAGAGATCAATTTGGACAAGTTGAAAATATAATACCGCATAATTAAAATGTATTTTTATGGTTGTCCGTAACGACGACGGATAATTTTTGATACTCTACAATCGCCAAGAATATTTAAATTGTTACACAATATATCAGTATTAATTTTCTTCCTACATATTTATATATGTGTGTGTAATTTACGTTAATGTAAGAAATTTTTCAAAAAAATCAATTCCGAACTTTATTAGTCGAAAAAAAAGTTCCAACGCTAAGCGGTACTCATTGTACAAACGCGTAAAATAGTGAAAAATCCGAATCCGCAGATGAGGTTGGGGTTTTATTATCGGTTAGCGATTTTATATTTATCGTTTATATTTTCGGAGTCACGATTATAAAGTTCGATAGTATTTCTCAGTTTTCCTCACGGTGTATGTTAATGTAGAGGGGCATTGGGTGTGTATGATGCTAAGCCCGAGATCGATGCGATTTGACCGCTGTTTCGACGTCCGCATAAGTCATCGAATCATCGAAACGGGGAATACGTGTTGGGTATTAATATATATATATATATATATGCAGATCTCGATGAGCTGTACTCAAGAATGAAACAGTGCAAAAATACTTCCCAATCAATATCGTTCAAACCCCGGGACTGGAATCGACTTTCATGATGTCGTGCTTTTCGATCGTGACAATTCATTTAATGGAAATGGATGATATTTAATCTGAATCCACGGCAAATGCTATTAATCTTTTTCGAGAATACCTGGGACTGGAAGAGTTCATCAAAAGTTCGGCGGCGTTGCCTTCGTATATATATATATATACGATGTACCTGACATATATATATATATATCTCAAATCACGTTGGTTTCGCCTACGAATTTTTTTCGCGTTTTCAATCACGTTGGGAAATTTTGTAATTGAAAATGATTAATGGACGACAAGATGGGCAAATCGGTGGGAGGAGACCTGAAAATGTTATAAATATAGTAATATTACTCACTGTTTATACAATCGAATTGTCTCGAGCGCAAAGTTACGAACCTGAGCAAAGAGTAATTGCGGCGTGCAGAAGTCGAGATGTTGAGGATTTTCCTCCACGCTTTTGGATTTCTTTCACCGAGCCGCGGGGAAAGGAAATTGCCGGGGCACCTCTCCATGGTTCAGTAAAGAGGTGTGGATGCATGTTCAACATGTAGAACCGTTCCTTTCGAACATTAAAAATTATATAATTTCCGAATAGAAATCATTAATTGCGTGAACCGATCTTCACCTTTCTTCTTCGAGCCTTTCCCTGCATATCCATTCTAATCCGGTCAGCCGAACATCGTCTTTAACCACTCGAGCACTTATATAATCAACCCCTTCGATTCGGTTCTCAGCACTTTTTTCAGGTTCCCTCGCAAAGAGGAAAATTCGAATAGCATTAGAGACGTCGCCCCGAAGACGCGTTCTGCTGTAATTAATGGTATAGGTTTTCAAGTCTTAACTCTGGGGCATTTAATACACTGAAAATATAAATAGAAAACGTCTCCCCGCAGCATGCGTTGCAATGTTGCGAGCATCATCAACTTTAAAGTTAGCCCAGGGCCAGAAGAAAACCGGCAGTGTTACTGAAGCAGAAGTCTTATTCTTTTATTAAGAAAAATGATTTGACTTGTACATTTTGCAAAGTTAAGTTGGCGCATCGGGACAATTCAGACCGAGAAAAAGTCCTTCGACCTTTAACCTCGTAATATATGTTAATCAGTAAGTAATTATCATCGTGTGGCACCCGGAGGGACACTCTGGTTTCGTGCTGAAATTTTCCCTTTTTTAAAACTTTGTCACCTATACGGAGATTGGTACTGCGTGATTTTGCCTCCTCGCAGGTTGCTGAAAAATTCCCCTACATGTCCTAACGCGCACGTCATATTCCATACTTAATTTCGTTTCTGTACTGGATAAAAGGCAATTTTTGCAGATGCGTCTTCCAGTTTAACAACTTGCCGGTATTTATATTATTCTTCTTATGTAATATTTTCAATCATTAAACGGAATCAGAAATATAAAAAAATTATTAATCAATAAATAATAAAAATGTATTTCCCGTTTTATATATCAAATACACCTGTCAAATATAAAATTAAATTAAATACGCCTATATTAGAGAAATTATTTTTTACTCTTGATTTTATATTCAAATTAATTTGAATGATTTTTTTAAAATAATTTTTATTTTTCTTTTTTTCGTTTTATCCAATTTTCCATCCTTGTGCAATTTTAAACTTAAGTTTTTCATTCTTGAATTTTTTTTTTTAAAAATCAAAAGGTGGAAACAGTGGCAAAGAGTGGGTAAAGGTACACGTCTTTGTATAATCATCATTATATGGAAAACGTAAATCGTAATTATTCAGAATGTATGTAATTACATTCCGGTTGTTTTTTATGTTGATTTTTACATGAGTGAAATTTTCATTTTTTTTTCATTATTATTATTATTATTATTATTATTATTATTATTATTATTATTATTAATAATGCTTAATTTTTTTTTAAATTTAATCACCACTTAAGTTTGTTAATTATTTGGCCGTTGTTAGTATCTGTTAGCTTAGATTTCTCGTTTAAATATTCGTCTCGTGTATGATTGGTAAGTTGAGGCCTTTTTTTAAATCACGATTTACCCCTAATTTATAAGGAGATTTAAGGGTAGTCAGAAGGTACCCGCGGTCCTTCACAAAGCACCGAATTTCAAATCCCGTCTGCTAGGAAACCTTTTGGTCGTGCCGTATTTTATTACGGGTTATCCCATACCCTTCGGAATGTTATTCTTGAGGAGAATTCTGCATGCTCCACCTACGGTTTGTGGGGCCATAATAGCCGAGGATAAAAACCCATTTTGTTATTTCTCACAATAAATTAAACAAATTAACAAACAATGGGTGTCCGGGATAACGATGGGTCTTGCGTGGGTCAACCCCGGGGTCATCCGAAAAACTCTTTTTCCTAACTTAAGTTGAGAGAACCTTAGCGTATGCTCAAACTTGGATTAATGCCGCTTCCACGGGGAGAACGGTCCACGATAAAAGGAAAAAATCTTTTTATTTCACAGGCACGGAACGACTTTAGGTATGTCGATGGAATTCCAAGCAAGAGAGCCACGCACCGGTCATACCCCGAAGATTTCCATAAACCCATTCCCTTAGCTGCAGTGTAGCGGGAGAATTCGCGTCGCGGTCCATTTATCACATTCGATGCTCGGTGGCTATGTAGAATGTGTTACGGAGCCAAATGCGTTTTATATGCTTAACATAACTTATTCTGATTAAAGAACGGAAGAATTTACAATAATCTCGACCGATCGGAAAACTTCAAATGAGGCAGCATTTTCCAGTCAACCCCAAATCTTTCACGCCTTGCTGTAAAAAGAAAACTTTAACGCTGCGGCCAAAACCACAGCCGAACAAATGTAATTAATTGGGAACCTCCTTGTTAGCTTTATTACTTTCGAAAACGAATTTTCAACGTGGAAAACACATTTTACGACTCGTCAACAAGGTACACGTTACAGTTTTCGTGATTCGAATAGCTGTGCCATTCAATTTAGAATATTATCCGGAAACATTCGCGGATTTTTCGGAAACCGCCTTTTGGCGATCCGAATTTCGGTCTCCGGCGCGACAATGATAACTTTCCTGTTGCGACAGAAATTGTGTAACGCAATTTCCCTTTCCCTCCGAAAAATTTCACGAAAATGAAAGGAAAAAGTGATGCGAATGAAGCGATGGCGCAATTAAAAATGTTTTTATTTTCGGGGATTAAGTGAAAATAGCGCTGCATTTTAACGACCTGGGAAACTGAATATGATTGTGCCGTCGTGGTACGACCGATTATTTTAAATAAAGCATAATAAAAGGAAAGAAATTTATGGTGCAAAATTATTCGAGATCGTAAACCGAGACCGAGAAATCGCGCTAATTAGAAAATTTTTCTTTGTCTCCGAACCGGTCAGGTACGGGTTTTCGCTGGGAAAATCAGAAAAGGGGGCCGGAAGGGTTGACAAGAAGAACTGTCACGCGGAGGCAGACCTTTTTGTTATTTGTCGAACTCCTCCACCACGGTGGTCCCGGCATTATCTGAAAAATGCTTCCTTTCTCTGGCAGATAAAAATTTGACGGGATAATTAATATTTTTATGGGCACTTAAAGCTCGGAAGTGCGGATGGATGATTTATTGCCAGGTTGAAAAATGGCATGACGATGCCAGCGTGCAAGAGCGGATCGGAGAGTGTGAGGCTCCCGGAGTGAAGACGAGTCCTTCCGGCACCGAGCGAAGTAACCCGGTGGCGGAATGTTGGAAATCTCGGGTCGTTACCCAAAAGGAAGCTACCCGAGGATTCTGCCCGTTTCCGGCCCTCAGTTCGCTCACGGGACAAGCAGGAAAAGCGAATGAAAGCCAAAAAGGAGCTCAAACGATTCCGAGTCGTCCGGGGCAAAAGCGGTGGCCCCCATCGGCCCGGAGATTTCGGAATGCCGGTCGATCTGTCGGAGCGATCTTGACAAATGCCTCAACCCGAAGGAACGCAGAAGAATGTGCCGTATGAAATTGGATGCTGCGATGGTGAGATATCGCTCAGACAATGGACCACTCTCCAAGCGGAGGAACAAGTTGAACAATGAACGCACAAAGCGATTTACCCTTGAAGGGATGTTCAAAGAGTGAGGTTCGTTTTTTTTGTTTCTTTCCTTTTTTTCTCCTTCCACCCCTAACCAAAAATCCGAAACCTTGCGATTGTGTTGTCGCATCCGCGATAGGAGATCTTTTCAGTTTTACTGCTCTGTGTTTTACTAACAACCGAGTGATCGACTCCTGCCCGAGCATTATCCGATGATCGACCTTTATTAAAAACCATTCTGTTTTCGTTGCGGTTACACCGAAAGTGATTCGGATGAAGGAATCGCTTCCAGACGCGAATCACTGCTTCGCGGGAGAAAATTTTCGCACATTTCCCCGGTTAAGTGCCTTTTCGATCTCCTGATCCTCCAAAAAAAAAAAAAAAAAATTTTGCGCCGTTTCCATTCCGAATATGCGACTCGTCTTTCCTCCAGCTCAAACTACCTGCCAACAGCGTTCAAGACCGAGCCCCCTCAAATCGTTTCCCCGGGCGAGACGGTTGACCCGGTGGAAAGCTTAAGAAACATCGGGCCAAGTCGCTGCGAATCCGAGGCCGCTGTCGGGCGATCCTTTTTCTTTTCCTCTTGCACGAAAGATGTCCATCAGCTTTTAAGGCTTTTTCCAAAAGGTTGCTCCGGTCGCTTACATTCTGATGCGTCGCTTAAAAGTAACACGAAAATAAAAAAGGAAAGGAAAAATCGCAACTGTCCAGCCATTGTTTAAAAAACGCACCAAGCAGTCAAAAAGAAGTTTGAACTACTTATTCAAAGGTAAAACGGGAACCGGTTACATGTAATTACAAGTCCAATGGACCAATTAAGTTGATTTATTTTATTTATTTATTTTTTTCTAAAAGTTTCCACTCGAGGGAAATTATTTCCCGGCTTTTCAGCAGCTTCGGGAGAGTTGAGGTTAGGTTGACTTTTCGGTTCGCACCGATTTGCCAAACCGCCAACTTCCGTGCTGAGGACTTCTCGAATAACATCACGTACCGCGGCGTTTTTCCTCCGCAATCGAGCAACTCGGAAAATCTCCGGCAACGGGTCCACAAAGCGGGAGAACACCGCGAGAAATTATTTTTTAATTAAAAAAAAGTTCAACAGTAAATGAAAAGCGGTGCATTAATCTAAATAGACTGTTCGAGCAAGGCTGTTTTATTGCCAAAGTTCACTAAGCCGTTATGGACGTGGAAATCAATGTCAATGCAAGGCAAAAACAAATAATGTACAGGAGTATTTTTCGCATGTGTTTCTGGTGGTGAATCGAACAGTTGAATGGAAGGCAATTCGCTCCTGAATATTTTTCTTTTTTTTGTTCTACCCTCCGCATCGAAAGCATTTAATTCATTTTGGGGTTTCATTTGGGGCGAAGGCAAAAAGGTGACTACCTTCAGAAAACGGGGGTAACATGTGCACCAGATGATGTTATATTCTCACAATAGTTTAATTCGGTTTCGGGACCGGTTCAAATTAAAGTTTCTTCCCTTTCCCCCAATTCACAAGAAACTTTTAATGAAAATCATGAACAGTCAAATATTTTTATTTTTTTTTTCTTTCTTTTTGCCCCGAAATTAAAACATCCAGCAATTTGCGGCACTGCTTTTCCCACGGGGTTGCACGTTTGGAGGATGCAACTTAATTCTTTATGAAAATGTTGGGTTTTTCGAAAAACTTTGCCCCCCCCCCCTTCGCCCCGAAAAACTAAAGCGGGGAAAGTTTTTCTCGTTTTCCACCATGCGCCGGCGCGCAAAATAATTAAAAAGTCCTGGCAAACTAATTTGGAAATTTATTTCTTGTTGCAATGAAAATGGCGCCGAGAGTAATGAATGCATAACAAAATGGGAGCGATTGCATCCGAGGAGCAAGCGCGGCGTTTAATTTAGCAAGAGCACTCGCGTGAGATGCTGCATGGATAATGGATGCGCCATGTAATCTGTTACGTACGGAGAAATGAAATTGAACAGAGCCAGAAATCGACCGTGTGAAACGTTCTTTCTTCCGCCACGCCTGCCTTGGAGGAGCCCCCATTCGTCCGCTCGTTCGACCGGGCGTCGGCCGGGAACCTGCCCCGAGCCGACTTCGGCGACCTGGCCGAAATTCGCTCTGCCGTGGCACCGGACGACTTCGGAGAGCTTCCTCGTACCCGGGACGGATCTCGCCTTTTGGCGCGCGAACCTTCGGCGGAGGAACGGAAGGAGAGTCGAACGGAAAGATAAGGAGACCGGATTCCGGGCAATCCGCGACGCCTCACATTAATCCTCCTCAAATTTTGTAATTTTGCGTGCATCCTGCAAAACCTGGCAGAAGTGTTTCCCGAACCTGTCTCAATTACTCAGTCCCACAGTCGCGAGTTGGTTCGATACGTCCAAATATCACATTTCGCTGCGTTAACTTCGGAGTCGGGGGAGGACGGTTCGGGTGGTGATACACCTCCCGCCTCTGTGCGGCCCGCCCGGGCGTCCAGTTTGGGTTAAGGTGAAAATTTTCGCTTTGTTTGCCGGACCGGAAGATTGGAAATCAAAAATGGGATAAACTTCCTGCAAAATGTATGTCGGGGAGAAACATTTAGAATTATCGATCAAACAGTTTTAACCACAACAACTCAACAGCAACGAAGCGGGGGGAAGCCACATCCCAAACTTTAAAAAAACAACGGAAGAAGCAAAAACGGAAATGACGCGCATCTATCCCCGTTTTGTGCCTTACGCGGAATATATATACATAAAGTACGATACACTCAAGTGTAAATACATCAAGATAGTCACATTGCTGCCGCCCTGGACCTGAAACATGCGGACAAATACGTCCGAGGGATTTCGGAAGATGCGATCCTCGGCGAATATTGCAAGGATCATTTAATTATCACGATCAGACGCAACTGGCAAAAGATTTCATTTAGGGATCGGATAATTGTCGAAGACGTGGCTGCAGAACAGCGGCGAGCGTATGCTTTTCTCGCGTTCGGGCACGGCCCCGTCGTCCTTCTCCCGGTTTTCGGGCCGTTTCCCGAGAAACCTTTTTCCGGCGACGGAATCCGAAGTCGGAACAATTTAATTCGGAATCGGGCTGAAGAAAAAAAAAAAAAGAAAATCAAATTAAGCGCCGCGAGCAAAAGGAAAAGAATCAAAAATTTCCGGCCCTCGCGGGGTGAAAACCGTCAACGGGAAATGCTGAAATTTTCAAAAGCTCAAAAACGCCAAACACAAAAACTAATTAACAATCATCGGATATATTCAATCAATCGCAAGAAGCAGCTAAAGCTTTCACACCTTTATAAGTGGGCTTTGACAACGCAGAGATTTGGGATCCCCTGCGATCGGGCCTTCACTGTTTTCCCCGGCAAAAACCTTCGGGCCTGGTCCTCAGGCTCGAAAAAACGCGGAAAAATAACAATATTAATAGCGAAAGAATGAAAAGGTAATTTAAAAATTAAGATGGTTTAAACTTTGCCCTTAAATGCATGTGGTTTGCTTTTTATTCCTCGAGAGCGCTAATTATTTTATGCACAGACGGGTTTTTTTTTTCTTTTTATTTTTATGTGCTCCAACGAGAAATAATGCCTTTTACGTTATAAGCGAAGGCCAACGAAATCGAACACCACATAATGCCCTGTGCTGCGTGATTCATACCGCATTTGAAAGTAAAATTTATTATCTCAATTAATTTAATGAAACGTTGCCCGAGGATTAGCTCCGTAGAAAATATTAAAATATGGCACTGGAAATGAGCGTGAACCCGTTATAGCGATGACAAAAACTTATAAATATAATTATCGAACGAAAGGAATCCTGTCTTTTAACGTTAGGTAACGAGGGAACCTTCCCATAATCGGTTACAGCGGACGCGCGGTTTTTCGAGCAATAAATCCCGGGGTGATGGTTTCGCCGGGTTTTCCTTTTGTTTTTTTCTTTTAAGAGCGAGCTTTGACGAGTCGAAAATCCCGGCAGGGCAGCTCCCCCCCCCCCGCCCTGACCGCCCTCCAGAAGGAGGTTTAAGGGAAGCTGCTACCCTGTCCGGCAGCACCGCCAAATCGGAATCCAGAAAGGTGGAGGAAAAGCGACGCAACATTCTTGATGGTTCGCCCGTGCCGCGCGTGCCGAAATTTCAATTTCAATTAACTAAAACGATTTCGGATGCTTGGGCCGAATTGCGCGCAAGAAAAATTTTGCGCGACGGCTTTTCGGCGGTGGATCCGAAGACTCCTTCAGCCTCGGAACGATGTCAAGTTTTGGACGAAGGAAATGCGCCGAGAGGGCGGATTTTGCGCGAGCCCGAGTGAAGAGGAAAACACATCCGAAAATTTTGAGCGAGATCGAAAGCCGACAGCAAAGCGAGGCTCGTGCGCGACACAAAATCCTCACTCACGCAGTGTTTATCTGCCTGCACGTTACATAAATTTGGTCGCGTGATGCATCGGGGATGCGGGGGAGAAACGACCCCCTCCCCCCTCCCCTCCCCCCCGGCGGCGGCGGCGGCAGAAGGGAAGAACTTCGGCGTCGGCTTTCACCGCAGCATGCGCATCGCGGACCCGAGAGCGGCTTCCTGGTGCGCGAACGGTTTTTGCCCGTATCTGCCGCGTTCGCTCATGCACCGGGGTGATCGAAAGCGGGGCGGCGTCGTCAAATGGTAATTAATTGCGCGTAAGCAAATCCGCCCCGAAAAGAATGAAAATTAAAAGGGAAGAAACTTCCTCCAGTTTCGGATTGTGAAGCGACACGGGGCGCCGCACACCCCGAAACGGTGCCGCGACCGACCCCGAAATCCACGATCTGAGCTTGAAAACTCGTATCGACCGAGAGGAATTTCGATATATCGAGTCTCCCATTGTTCCGCTTGCGACAATCGTTAAATATTTATATCGATATTATTTCAATTTGTCGAAACTGTTCCCTGCTTGCATTCCAGCAGCGATATTAAGTGAAACTATTCGGTGTTTTCCCCGGTTTAATTTTAGGAAAAAAGGTACGATTAATGTTATGCGGAGTTTTCCCCGAGCTCCGTACCTGAGCATCCCAATCAGACCGTGGAATAATTAAAATATGAAATTTAATGTTAATTGCTATGAATTAGTTCCGTAAGGGAGATCAAGGATGAAACCATTTTCATCCACTTCTTGTAATGCATCTCGGTACCTTTCACCTTGCCATTAGGTTATGAAAACGGGTATTTGCTCACTCCGAAAAAGTTATAACGCTCGTCGACGTTAACTGTTTCACGTGCTCCGGAGTCTCAAGCGGGACGGTCTCACTTGCGAGGACGAAGCGACCGCCTGCCCCGCGGAGCAAGAAAACCTTCCGGAAAGCGTTCACTTCGAGGTGCATCCGCAGGAAAGCTGTTGTATTTTCCGGCGCGGACGGCACGGAGGACCGTCGCCGGCGTTTGATTGAAGGGAAAAGGAAATATTTGCAACGGGTAATTGCGGGTTAACAATGTCCCGGGTTTCGTCGTTTTGCATTCTGCTGGCGCACCGTGGGCTTCGGGAGCGGTCCGGAGCAGTGTTCGGGCTCCGGAGAAAGGTTCCGCGGCGCGATCTCTCGCGGGGAGCTGCGCCGAGAGATCTCCGATCTCGATCGACGGGCGATCCCGTGCGGGGTTCGCCGTCGCCGCTGTCGCCGGAGACCGAACCGTGGTGGAAAGGCCTCAGAAGGAGGCGTCTTTCGGTGTGGCCAGCAGCGAGACCCCGCGTTAGGTTTTGAGACGATTTTCCTTCCTCGTCCGTCGCCGTCGCGCGTTTCGGGTTAAGAAACGAACTCGATACCCGAAACCTCCGGGTGGCTTTTATGGTTTCGTAAACTGTGCAGCAACAAAAGATCTCTCAAAAAAATTATTTTTTCTCTTATTTATCTTAAAAAACCCATGCCGTTGTCATCAATACTCAAACTTTCGGTTGGGATTTTGTTTTTTCTTCTTTTTATTTTACACCACTTTACCAACTCAAATATTGAATTTACTGGATTATTTAATGAAATGCCACCGAATGGCATTTTCTTTTTTTTTTTTTCTCTCCTACCGAACGCACAATAAACGACGTGCATCCGTTTGGAGCCTTTCCATCGGAGCATTTTTTTGCTGCAGAAGGCGCCTCACCTTCGCGTCCACGATGGAAAAAAGCGGAAATTTCATTCAGGTTCGGATGATACCTCCGCCACCGTTTGAAGTGTCATCTGGCTGTAATCGGAATAATTTAGACAACTGCTTTCTTTTTCTGTTGGTGAGACGATAAAGATAAAATTTCGCTAAAGTAATTATTGTTAAATATATTGTACTGGAAAAAAAAAAAAAAAATCATCGACCGTTTTATTGTTACCGCGCTACGAAACGGAAACATATAAAAATGATGGATATTAATATATATAAATTTTTTTACGTGAAATTTCTTGCATTGAAACACAAATAAAAGTGGTTTATTCATTTTTCAGAAGCACATTATTTTATTGTTAAAATAAGTCACTGAAATGGCCGGTTTTAAGGTGGTTACATGTTAAGTTTCTGCCGGACGAAGCGTCCACTAAAATGGGATTATTTCAACGGGGGGGGGGGGGGGGGG
>JAOWBB010010017.1:0-82795 GCA_028565995.1 Ricinus marginatus
CAGACATGTCGGTGATAAATTTATTGATTTTTGTTTTTATGAAGCAATAAAAAGCCTATTTTATAAGCCTAAAGCAATAAAATAAAATGAAATTAATAAAATAGGCTTTTTATTGCTTCATAAAAACAAAGATACGGCGGTGTTGTATTACTTTAAAAATTAAGAATTAGCTTTTAAGAAAGAAACTTTAATTAAAACTTGGTTAAGGGTTATCGTGAAATGAGCATTAGGAGCATGGTTAAGAACATGATCATGACGAATATTAAAGCAAAAGAAGTTTGCTATAATTTTTTAAAGACAATATTACTAAATGAAATATTTTTTGTATGAAATAGTTGAAGGAATAATAAATATTCTTTTTAAGCAATATTCTTATATTTAAGTTATTCATTATTATTCAAGATCTTGGTTGTTTTGAATGTTGGATTTCAATTGGCGATGATTATTCAGTCGTTGTTTCCAGTCCTAAAAATATATTTAACAAGTTAGCTGTTATTAATGAATATAAAATTTTTTTATTTAAATAAAGAGGGCAATAAAATGTTTCTTTTTTTTATTTTTTGACCCAACAGCATGGACCCACAAAATTTCATGCATTTATTGGTGAATGAGATCCTAGTGAATTATAATCTGCGATATAAGATGAAAAGTTTTTGCAGCCGTAAAGAATTTCGTTTTTATAAGAATGTTATTTGATAAAAAAATAGTAGTAATAAATAATCTTACTTTGATTACTTCTAATGGCGGCCACCCATTTTTGAATATATCTTTTAAGCGTTTGAAGGCATTTGGTTGTTTGAAGTGGAGCATTAAAGCAAAAGCTTTCAAATGACTTGAATATTCATGACAATCGTTATCTTTTTTGTTGTACATCTCTTGTAGAATATCTATTTTCATCTCTTTTAAACCTGATTGAAATATTCATACGATTATTTCTCATTCACATATAAATTATAAAGTATTTAAAATGTTTTACAAACATACATATAATAATGTAAATTAAATAGCTTGTTCGTTCTTAAAATTCTTACCTTCGCACAGAATTGTGAAATAATCATCACTGATATATTTTTCTATTCTTAACTGGTTTAGTAAGTCTGATATTTTTTCATATTGACGTTCGCTTGATTCCAAATTTACTGAACGATTTAATTTGTCATCGGAAACCTTTTTGCTTCTTTCATTACTGTAATTTTTAACCCGTGATTTACTTACGGCATAACTTCTTTTTCGGCATATTTTTCTTCTTTTTTTATATTTGTAATTATTTTTGTCACTTGTTCTTCCTAAGTGATTTGTTAACGATTCGTACGAATGGCTGCTGCTTCCATTTGGAGCAGCAACGGAATCGGTGTCATTTAAAATTCTTGAATTCTGTTCTTCTTCACGAGAATCTAAAGAAATAAGTACAAACGTTTAAGGTTACCAGTTATAGAAAAAAATTCTATAAAACATATTTATAATTTTAATTTTTCAGAAAAATATTTCTTCTCAAATTCTTCCCCAATTTTCATGTCGCTTACAACATGCAAAACAAACCATGATTTTCCCCCGGAATCTTTGACATGAAAAAATATTTATCAGTAAACGCTGCTTTTCATAAATAGAAGATTCGAAATAAAGGTACAACAATGTGATTTAGAAATTGTTTCAATCGATTTGAAGTTGCACTGAAACATTCGAAATATTTTTGGGAATTACACACACCCGAAATATATTCTTACTTTGTCGTTCTGTTAAAATGACAAAAAATTTAATAGACATGTGATTATATTGCAACCTGAATATTTAATTATAAAAGAATAGTATCCGCAATTCAAGCGTAGTTATAAGCTTAAAATAGGCGGTAAAAATTAACGAAAAAATCAAAAAAGGTAGATGTGCAATAGCAAAAAAAAAGATATTATTCAAGCGCAGACTCAAGAATATAAAGGTCGGTTACAATTTTGCACTACTTTGTTAATGTCAGGACATTAAAAAATCTTACCATATTGAACATAAAACTATCTATGTAATTACAAAATAGTTTGTAAAATAATTCATGTAAAATTATTACATTCGATGCAAATATATTAACTATTTCTTTTAAACACATATACCAGAGCATGATTAAGGAGGAAAACAAAAAATGAATTTTTCTTATGGTTTCCAGATTAAAATTTAAAAACTTATTTCCTGCTAGATAAAAACCGCAATAGTAAGATCGCATTTCAGTATGAAATATCAATATATTTACTTAATGTGAATCAAAATTGTGTCTTCATAATTAAAACTGTCTTAAAATTAATTTTTTAATGTATGAACAAGAATTTTATTAGTGTCTTAAGACATATTATTACATCAGCTTACCTTCATTGTTTTCATTTTTACTTCCATCAGTAATTTCTGAACTACCTACAGCAAGTAAATTAAAATTGCCATTTAAGGGTGACTTTTTCATCTTAGCCTTCTTTTTAAGTGGTAAACTTTTCTCTGGTAGAACACTTTCTAGTAATACTTTTACATCACATTTTTCATCTTTGGTATAACATTTTTCTGTAATAATCGAGTAATTTTTTGATTTTGGACCAAAATTGTTACTTTTCATGTCAATCATTGGTATCACAGATGTATCATTTTCTTGCAATAAAAGAGATGAGTATTTTTGAGTATTATTTATTTTAGTTATCTTTACTTTGTTAAAGCAGTCATAAGACTGGTCCATTTTTATCCATTTATCAGATGGACTTTCATCAGCAGCTTCCTTAACAAATAATTCATTTAAATTTGTCATGTTACTAACTATATCATTGTCAATTAATGCTGATTTCTGTATCCTTACATTATCAATTACTTTTTGCTGTAATGAAATAAATGAAGCTGGCACCAAAACTGAATCACAAGCTTCCACTTCAATATAATAATTATCTATAAACTGTGGTTCACTACTTTCATTAATATTTCTCTTTTCATGATTTGCCAAATCTGTTTCAATTACATAATCATTACTTAGTTTATTATCTTGAACATTAATTGCAGTTACATCTTTAGAACATACTTCATTTTTTCCTATTTCATTCCAGTTCTTGGATGAATCTTGGATTACAGTTAAGATATCTTTTGTTAATGGTCTCTCAAAATTGTTACCTTCCCAAATAATGGCATTTTTTGAATGAGTCACTTCTGGCAAGTCATAATTTTCTTTTGATTCAGGTATGTTTGGAATAAGTTTTAAATCTGAATTAGACATGAGAAGCAAATCATGCTTATAATTATCAAATAAACTTCTGTCTGATACACTGACTAAAGTATGCTCTTCTGCATTTGTTGAAAGAGTTTGTTCTGTGTCTTGAATCGTATTCGGAGCTATCGAATTTTCGGAAATTCTATTAATTTCATCAGTTTGAATATTCACCATTAATTGGGTTTCACTTATCCAATCTGTTTTTCCTTCGTCTATGTTACTAATTTGCAGCATAATGAACAAAAGTGCAATTAATTTAATTTTACTTCGTACATTTTTTATTTCGTACAATAATTAAATCTAATAAATATAAATAAAGAATATCGATTTGTTGATAAACAAAGATTTGTCTTGCACGATTTTTTGATTTTAACAGCGTAAACGGAGACAGTGACTGAATCGCGTCCGTTTCAAACGTTCAGAAAATTTTGTAATTGCTGGCAATCGATGATAAATATTAGACGTTTCGGTATCCATCAGCATGGTTGTTAAAATCCGAAAATCATATAAATAAGACATCAATATGTACCGACTACAAAAGTCTCTGTTCGAGAAATATTACTTCTGCTCACTTACATGAAATTTAAATCTAATGTCACGTTACGGAGCATCAGTCTGTGCACACGTTTGTAACGGATTTTTTGAGTTTATCCATTATCGGTTAGATATATAGAATTTGGAAATACTCAAGTAAGCTTTTTCAAATGGAAAAATAACCTTAATGTTTTCCAATATTATTTCATACATACAAACATGAATATTTATCCTTTTTTTCGATATCTTTTTATTTTGTTAAATGCCAATATATAAACTTATTAAAATTCTACGTATGTCGTCGATAATTGGATGCTGTGTTCATAATAACATAGGAGTAATACATGGTTTATTATATCTGGCAAATCAAAAATTATAACTTAAATTATATTCAAAATTCTCAAGTAATTCTCAAATTAAAGCATGTTACATATCTTCAAAATCAATTCCAAATTAAGTTCGAAAACTGAACAATGAATGGTTAAAAGCCATTTGCAAAATATGAGTCAAGAATAGGTTTAAAAGATTAAATTAAATTTTTTAAACAGATGTTACGATTATTAAGATGAACTGAAGTTACATATTCATCTACTTGCTTTAAAATTCCCTTCAGCGCTACACTATTAATTCAACGACTTATTTCATAAATTAAGTCAGTATTTCGCGCATTTGATCTCGTCAAATTCAGTGTTGCATATTCGTGATTACTTATGTTGTCAACTTGTAATGTGACAGAAGTAATAAATTTGAATCATAAGCATAAAATAAAAATTACATTTTATTCCTCTGAAAATATAATAAAGATTCTTGGGACACTTTTTCATTATTTGATCCACAATGAAAACAGTTGGGGCTTTAATGGTGCATTATACAAAAGTTGAGAGAAATTAAATTTCATGTATTAATTAATTTTTGGTAAATTTCAGCGAAGATGCGATTAGAAATTCGAATCATCTTAATTATTTAATTATTTAATGAAACTCTTATTACGTAAAAAAAGCATTGATGACTAAAAATTTTATTTTTTGAGATAAATAAAACACAAATTCTGTTATTAAAATTAAAAATTATAATTAGATAGAACTCATTTTTATTTTCATAATCAACTTAGAATAATTTCGTATTATTTCATTATCAACTCGCAATTTATTAATAAGGAATATATTGTTTTCTGCCTTAGAAAAAATTTTTCTTTGGACGATCTTGAGATTAATGATTTACATTTTAGTATAATTTTATTAGTGTTCAGACTTTTCATAAACATTTATAAAAAAAATCATACATTCCAGAAAAATTTCTGTCTCACGATAATTATGAATAATTCAATAAAATTGTACGAAGTTATAAATATGTTTTCTTAATTTCAAGAGGGGAAAGAAACAGGGTAACTAGATTTGAAAAAGAAACAAAGTAGATAAATTTAAAGTGAGCTTTATTTGATGCACAAAAGTTATTTTACATACCATTATAAATGACTATTAACCCATGAATTTTTGACTGTTTACTTCTTGAATTGAAAATGATCACTATAATAAATTCAGAATAATAATTCAAGCGAAATATATGATTATTAATGATATTTTAGTTATTGACTTCGCTGAATTTTAACAAAAAAAAAAAAAGATTATTTTATCGGCAAGAAATGTAGAAAATTCGAATTTTATGCATAAAAAAGATTTTACCAAAAGCTTTGGATCACGTTTACATAAAAAAAATTTGTTGGGTTCCATTTCCAATATCTACGAAAATATCGACTTCCGACGAATGTCCTTTATGTGATAATAGAGCGCAAATTATTTATGATTAGTAAGTGGAATAATACTGAAAAATAAATCCTTTTTAATGAATGTTTAGTATTTAAAAAATAAATTGATTTATTCGTCCGTTGTAGATTTGAAAAGGAATTCCATTAGCTTGTCTTTTATAATTTAATTTTTTTTTGTGCTCAAAAAGAAAAAAGTAGTTCAAGGACAAAAATGAAAAAAGAAAATTGTCGCCAAGTTCGAAAAAAAAAGTCATGGCGGGCTCTGCAATGTTGTCATATGTAATGTTTCTTCTGCATTCGTAATCAAACAATTAATCAAGTTTGAATTTTTATACACATTTTTTAAAAATGTCTTTTTTATTTGATGGTTTGAAAACTGCTTTTAGCGGGGCTACGCAAACGGAGCGTTTAAATGCACCAGAAACTGTATGTTTCCATCTTGCACAGTTATTTAGTTTATGACAGCTTTAATATATACTTGTAACAGATGTAGAACAATTTACTTTTCATTCAGTTTTTTATTAAAAATTTTTTGACTTTCATTACATTAATTCATTAACTCGAACAATACTTCGTGAATATTTTCATTCCTTTTTCTTCTTGAAGCCAATTTTTTCTTTATTTTTTCAGGTTGAGAAATTGGTGGACAGGGTTCAATCCTCTACATTGTTGGAAGATAGGAGATGCGCTTGTCGTGCACTTAAATCTTTTTCAAAGAGCTATAGAATTGAAGTTGGAGCACAAGCAATGAATGCTCTTATTTATGTTCTACAGTCAGATGCTCATGATTGTGAAATAATTGGATATGCATTGGATACTTTATGCAATATTACATCTCCAGATGTATTAGATGATGAAGTGCAGCCAAATATTAATTGTGATTTGGCTAAAATAGGTGTAGAGTTTACTGAAATATTTATTAAACAGCCAGATAATGTATCATTAGTTCTAACGTTTTTGGAAGAATTTGATTTTAGAGTTAGATGGCCAGCTGTGAAATTGCTAACTTCCCTTCTAGTCAACAAGTGAGTGTCTTAAAGCAGAATTGTCACAAATTTTTTAATATTAATATTCAATGTACAAGGTTTTTCTATTCTAGATTTTATAAAGTTTGGCTGTGTTTTTGAAATAATTTCTTATCAGATTAATTTTTAATAGTTGGATAATAAAAGTCAGTGGTTTTAAGTATATCACCTGTTGACCTAGTATATTTTAGGTTTTAAATTCACTCTTATCTTGTTTATTTATATAATTTGTATGAAACTTTAGACCCTTTTACATTATTTATTTAAATTATTTGTTTATGTTGTAAATATATGTATTGCTGTTTTATATAGCATATACATTATGCTTTAATGAAAATTGAAAAATTGTTAATATAGTATTAAACTAAAGTTTTTTTTAGAAAAAAAACCCTGATTTAAAAGCTCTATATCATTTTTTTAGCATAATAATAAGCTTAGAAGTGAACTAATGGAATATTTATAATTTTTTAAATTTATGCAATAAATAACTTTATGATTGATATTAGGACTCTTAAAGATCAACAAATTTGTTTTTTAAAAATATAAAGATTTAAGAAAGAATAAATTTCTTTACCTTAATAAACAAGCAAAGCAAATTTTTTTAATTTGCCAGATGCTGATTAGCTTTCAGTTATCCTTTTGAAATATTTTATATCCATTTATTTCATTTCATTGTTTTGAAATCATTCAATTATTCACTGGAATTTAATTACCAAAATATGTATTCTTTCATTTTTAAGCTCAAATTTCCAATAATTTTTTTACTATAAAAGTATTCTTCAAAAACAAGATATAACTGTTCATTAGTTCTTTAAATTTTAAATTTATCTTACTTTTAATTTATAGCTATACATTATGTTTTAAATATTATTATATGCTATAAATTAATTTATTTATAGAAGTTGATTTAATTAAAAAATTATTTTTGAAATTAAATGAAGTATAATTGTTTCGTCAAAGATTTATAATTTTTTTTTCAGCAAACATGAATTTTTAAAACTGATTTTAAATAGTAAAAAATATTTTCATTTATTAGTGGTATTAACATTACTTATCTATTAAATAATTTTAGTTGTATTTTATAATTGTCATTTTTAGGCCAAAAGAAATCCAGGAAATGATTTTAATTAGTCCAATGGCTGTTTCAAAATTAATGGATTTAATAGGAGACAGTCGTGAAATTATCCGTAATGATGTATGTATAAATATAAATCTAAAAATTTGTGGTCATCAGGTTTAATTTATTTAATTTCTTATTTTTTATTATTTATTTAAGAACAAAGGTTAATTCAAATTTAAATTTATTTCAAATATACAATTGAAACTTTCCATTATTTTATCGTTATAGTATATGTAAATAAGTATCAAGTGATAAATGTCCTATTTTACTTTTAGGTATTGCTATTGTTAATTCAGCTTACAAAGGGAAATGCGAATTTGCAGAAAATTGTGGCTTTTGAAAATGGATTTGATCGTATGTTCGATGTGATTGAAGACGAAGGAGGTTTAGATGGGGGCATTGTCGTTGAAGACTCATTTCTTTTGATGTTAAATCTACTGAGGAATAATATATCAAACATAAATTTTTTTAAAGAAGGGAGTTATATTCAGAAATTATCACCTATGTTTGTTTTGCCTCCCGAGACAGAAGAAACCGATAATTGGTCTTCCCAAAGGGTGTCTAACATTCACTGCATGTTGCAGGTAGATAATTAAGTAAGAATAACTTTCAGTCATAAAATTCTATAGAAAATATAGTACTGTACCATCAGTGTCAAAGCCTTTGGACGGAAATTAATTTTCTGAGTCCGAGTCATTAGCACTTGTTAGCTGTAGTTTTCTTTATTTTATGATTCTTTTCTATTCATGCTTCTCAAATATTCATTGCAGAAAATTATCTATTATCAAGATAATTTTAATTTATAAATTTTTATTTTCAATTTTTAAAGAATACACTTTAGAAAATTATCTATTATCAAGGTCTATATTATGATTATCAACATACTATTTATCAATTTACTCTATTTTTTTTCAGTGGAAACAGGCAATGTATTCGTCTTATCTTTTATATGTATATTTATAGCAGTCTACAAACTTTTAAATAGTCCTCCCACCTTGTGATTTTTTACTTAAAAAAATATAATTTTTTATTATAATTATTTCATAATAAATTTAGGTGATAAGAACATTAGTCACGCCTAGCAATCCAACACAAGTCACAAATTCTTGTCAGAAATTAATGAAGACTTCTGGATTGTTAGAGGCTTTGTGTAATATGTTGATGGCCAGTGGTGTTCCTGTAGATGTTCTCACAGAGACTATAAATACTGTTGCTGAAGTTATTCGGGGAAATTTTTCAAACCAGGAATATTTTACCAATGTAATGGCTCCATCGAAACCGCCGAGGTATAAGTACAATTCAGTTTTTTTAGGTCCACTTATTCACTGTAATATAAGTGATGAGCTTTAATTTATTTCCATAATAAAGATATCAAACCATTTCAGACCTGCCATTGTCGTTCTCTTAATGTCCATGGTCAATGAAAAACAGCCCTTTATTTTGCGATGTGCCGTTCTATATTGCTTTCAGTGCTTCTTGTTTAAAAATGAGTACGGGCAAGCTCAATTAGTTCAGACACTTTTGCCATCAAGCGCCGAAGGTAGTAGTTTGTTCAAGTAATCGTAAAATTTATTGAAGGAATGATTTTCAAAAATGTTTTGCAATTTTTAGTTACCAGCTTAACATGTGGACAACTTTTATGTGGCGGACTGTTTAGCGCGGATCCTATATCAATATGGTTTTCTTCGGTTGCTCTCTCACATGCAGTCGTAGAAAACCCTGCAGAGAAAGAACATCTTTTGAAAGTAATGCTTTCCACAAGAGTTGGTGCAGCTCCTGTTTCCTTGCTCTATCAATGTTCTTTATTACTTCAACAGGTATTTATCACATATATTAATAAATGTTTTAAGCTCACTTTTTCTTTAGTTTCATTTTTACCAATATTATAAATAAAATATTTATCAGATTATTTTTCATAAATATATTTTTGAAGAACGACATTGTTGATGATTATTTTTTTAGAATAATAAGATTCAGTCTAAACTCGGACTTCTGATGCTTTTGAGTATGTGGTTATCCTACTGCTCTCTATCAGTTGCTCAATTTCTTTCTATACCATCAAACATTCCATTTCTCACCGCTCAGGTAATATTTTTGCATATAAGTGAAAATCATGTTCATTTTTATTTGAATTCTTAAAAATTTTGAATGAATTTTTTAAATAAATGTTTTTTTCAGGTTTGTTCAACAGAACATGATGAAAACCAAGAATTGGTTCAAGGATTATGTGCTTTTTTGCTAGGGATATGCGTTCATTTTAATGATAATTCAGTATATAGTTTTTCTAAGGTATTTTTTTCTTTTCTGAAATTATAAATTTTTTAAACTTTTAAATACTGAAAATAAAAAAAATATTTTTCATTCATCAAGAGGAATATTTCTTGATATAAGATTTTTGATTTCAGTTGTTGCTAAAGAATTTAAAAGCATATTGGACCCTACTAATGAATTTAAAAAACACGGTTGAATTTTTTTTTCAGGAAAATTTATGCCAATTAATAGTTAAAAGGATAGGACTGGAAATGTTTTTAGATAAATTAGGAGCGATATCAAAACATGAGGAGTATAGCAAAGCGGCCAAACACCCACAAATAAAATCAGTTCAGCCTGAAGAATTATTGCTGGACCATGAATTTTGTCGTTTATTCAAAGCTCTGGAGGGTTTACTGGGAAATTCAGTTTCGTCGAAAAAAGACTTTCTAAATGGAGCTGAAGTTCCCGATAGTGTATTGGTATTGCAGTACAAGGATTTAATCCGGGAACAGGATATGAGGTTGCAAGAAATGCAGATAGAATTGGAAATCTTAAAAAGCAGCGAAAGAAATCATCTCCAGCGCATCGAAAATTTGCAGAACACAGTAACGCAACTAAAAGATGAAAATGTATTGCTTAGGGCCCACGCTAATAGCAACGGAACTGATTTGACACAGGAATTTTCCATTCAATTAGAGTACTGGAAAAACGAGTGCGAAAAATGGAAAGAAGAATGCTCGAATATAGCGAGGATTAAGGAAGAAAAAGTTAAAAATCTAGTGAGTTTTTTCTTTTCGTCGAAGCGTCTATTATATCTAAAATATACTCATGTGACTTGATTTTGTTATAGGAGGCCGAATTGCAACAAGAAAGGTCAAATCTAAGAATAGAGGAACAACTGGAAAATTTAACAATTACGAATGTCGAAGCAGATAATATTAGAGAAGAATTAGAAAATGAAAAAATCAGAGCTGATGAAGCGGAGAAGAAATTGCTGAGGCTTGAAGAAGCAGAACTGGAACTTGAAAGACTAAGAAAAGATCAAGAAGATTTGTTAGAATTATTAACAGATCAAGATACTAAATTAAATGTTTTTAAAGAAAAGCTAAAGGCTTTGGGAGAAAAAGTAAATATTATAGTTACATTCATTTCATTTTATATTTAATATTTAAGTAATCCACGTTAGTTAAATGATTTTCATTTATTTGTTTTTCTTCCAGGTGGATGACGATGACGACGATATTGATAAAAAGATATTAATTGAAACAGATCATTCAAATTGATATTATTAAGCATAAAAATATATAGGGATTTTATCTACGAAGAATTGCATTTAATGTAAGGACATAATTGTGTTTATTTCAATCATCAACTATAACAAAGTACGATGTAAATTATTTTGTTTTGTTTTAGGATGAAACGAAATGAAAATTGCATATTTGTTAGCAGCCTCTGATCTGCCGAGGACAAAAATTCTCCTATCTATAGGTAAAACTTGTTAACGAATATTTGCATTAAGATTCGAAGAGTTTGTTTAAAACTCTATATAAAACGGGCGGCGTACATTTTTAGCAAAATGAAATAGCATACATTAAAAAAAATTGGAATTTTTCGGCAATGTCAATTAATTTGTGTATTGTGATCATTTTTCATGACTAAACTTCGATTAGGTACAGTTAATGTTCACAAGAAATCGAGATGTGCATTTCGTTCCTTTAATAATGCCATTAATTTTAAAAGTTATGAATCTTAATGTTAAAATGAGAGTTTTCATGAAAAATATTTCTTGCTTTAGCATAAAAAATTTTTTTTGAAGTACAAAATTTAGAATTTTTTCTGAATTATAGAATTTTGCATAAACATATTGCGATTTTTATTATTTGTAAAATTACTATGTATAAAAATATGTTTTTTGGTTTTATGGCAATTTTTGGCAGATGGATTACATGAATAATGGATAAGGAAGATATGGTAGGAATCCGGAAATATCGAAGACTGCCTTGTTGTTCGTGCGCAATTAAACAAAACCTTCGAAGTTGGCTGTTGGCTGCCAATAAAATTACTTCAGTTTTCCTTTTCTTCTTTTTTATTTTTTTCATTTAGTTTAAATTTTAGAAAATGTTCATATTTCAGAACAAAAGAAGGTCCAATTGAGGGTTTGCAATTATATTAGAGTATAAAAAATGATGGGATACATCCAAAAAAAAGCATGAAAACTATTTATCCAGTGATTTAAAGCCGCTCTAGAGCAAATGTCGCAAACGAGGGAACTTTATCATCAGTTGTAATTCATTCATTTTTACTATGTTGCAATTTTTACAAAAATAGTTAATCGTAATATTTTTTTTCCTTAGTTTTATCATTTCCAATCGTAAACCGAAAATAACAGTCGAATTAGTTTTTCTTGTTATGGTTAATTGTATATTTCGTAAAAAAGATTGCCGCTTTTTTCCTTTGACTTTATCGCTATATTAAATTACCTTTCCGAGGACGTTTGTTTTCCTTATCGGTTTTGAAATTCTTTTAAAAATAATTAATGGCAGACGATATTTCGCATGATCACGTACTCGAGCGAAATTAATTTTCTCTGCATTGTTCATTTTTAGAATTCCATTTGAAAATTTTTATTACGACTACCATATAATGGTTATAGAAAAAGACAGAATGATGAGGACGCATATTGGGCGTCAATGGCTAACATTTTCTTCTCGGCTAAAATGTCGGCCCGGAGAGTTTAAATCGTCAATCTTTTACACTTATCAATTCCGTAACTATTTAATGGCGAGTTCTGCAGTCGTCGCTGCGAAATGTTTAAAATGACATTTTTGAAAAAGGTGATAAATTGAATGCCTACGATTTGTCGTTCAAACTATCTAACGAAATAGAGTTCAGCAGCGATACATAAAAACTAAGTAAATCTTCGATTTAGCTCAATTCATGCTCACATTTTGTAAATGCTAAAATTTTAAATTCGTTTTTTCTGCCTGAGTAATAAGATTAATATTTTTTCTAGAAGTGCATTTCAAACAAATGGTACCCCAATGAAAATTTTCTGGTAAAAAAATAATTTTTTGTCATTGTTTATTTAATTTAGTTATTGTTTTACTGAGGATGTTAGAAATGAGTTTTTTTCTTCTTTTTCATTAGCGGACGATTTTTAATGACTTTTGCTGTGATATAAGAGAATTGCATATTTTACTCTGCTCTAAATCTCACAATAATTTCTTTTACCAAGTTGACAGCAACTTCCGCTCATTTTCTTCATTCGTATCGAAAAAAATATTTTTCCACATGCAATTTACTCGCTTGATGTTTGAAACAGTTCGACAAATCCCATTGGAGTAAGACAGAGTATCTGAAGTAACACAAATCATTTGACTGTGAGTTCTCCTTTAATCAGTTTTCTGTCGTAAAGCATCCGTATAATTGTGGTTTCGTATCCTTGACTAAACAATAGGGATAATTTATTCTAAGACATATTTTCTATTTGCTGCCAGTTTTTCCGTATATGTCCTCGATTTTATTACGTAAGACGAGAACATTGATACGTTTTTACTGTTTTTTTTCCCTTGTTCTTCCTTTTCACTTTCATAATCGTTTTATTGTAATAAAGGATTTCCAGTAGGTCATTGCAACCTTCCTTGCTATCACTTGTTCCCCTTGTATAAATATTGAGCTAGATCTGCAAAATGTTATCATTCGATTCTCGCTGTTTGACGGTTTATTTTTTAAATTTTGTTTTCATACATTTATTTATATATTTTTTCTTTATCTAAGACCATAATATAAAATGCGGTCTTTGTGGTTTTCAGTTCTCCTCGCCTGCCTTTATCTGCCTTCGGAGTATTTAGCTGATTTGGTACGTTTTAATTTAATGTTTCTAATTTTGTATTCCCGTTTTCGGTTAGTATTATCGCGGAAAATTTTTTTTTAATTCTGTGCTTGGGGCCGTTAAATTTTTGGCTGCGGTGCCAAATGGATTCGAGAATAAATTCGACGATCAGGGAAAGTGAAAACTTCTTAAATGTCACACATTCCTGCAACATAGTGAAAAAAAATAGGAGATGACAATCCTCGGCGATTCATTTTACGGGATTGTGAAGAAGAATTTTGAAATTTTCCGTGGAAAGTTAAAAAAACTTTTATTTTCCGAAACTTTCGATCAGAGGAAAAGCGTCAGCTTTATCATCAGTGGCATCTTCGTCCCGTCAGAAGGGCAATTGATAATATAAATGAAGAAACTAGTTATAATTTTGTGTACATTATGTTTTTCTGGTTCTTTTCTCTTCGAAGATTTTTTTTTCCTAAATGTTTGCTCCTTATCTATTTCCTCCTCATTCCTATTCAAACTTTAAACATCACAGAATTCATTAGCCCAAAAGTTTTGAAGTTCGTTTCATTCGTTAATTTTCAATTATGTGGAATCTAAAAATCGCTTTGCTGTGCATAAATGTACATAGATTCTCTGTTTACATTTTTAAGTTTTCTATAATCTGATAAGTGTAGCTGTGAAACTATTGATAAAATATTATTAATATCGCGAAGTTATTCGAATATCTGAAATAATCTGAATTATCTGTCAACATGGCTTAAGAGTGTCATCTTTTTCGTCTGACATATAAAACCAAAGTTCTTGTCTGACATACATAAATAATTCCTGGTTCTGAATATTTTTTATCAAGCTTTCCATCACTTGAAGACTAAAAAAAGCGTTTTATTTTGTTTTTTATTTTGTCAGTGTACCATGCAGACATCAGAAACTGCCATTAAAAGCCAAAAGCGCATCAAATTTAATGTCAGAATTTGCGAATTGAAGGCGTATTTTCAAAAATATATTACAAAACTTTATGACGTCACATTTGCGCCGCTTAAAACGAGAACTGCGGTTAAACGAATTCTCTACGAATCCCTTGGTTGGAACGGTTTTTGTCTTATCCGAAAATACACCGCTCCTGTCTTAAGTTAATTAAATTCTTTTTTAGCCTCATTCTCAGATTCGAAGTGTAAAAAATTCGTCTCTTTTGCATTCCCGAATTGTAGAATATATTCGCGGTAGAAAAGTTATTTCTCGATTTAGCAAAAACTGATTGATTATCCCTTTCTGGTTAAATTAGGTTATTTATTGAGTGAAGTCTCTTCAATTGAGAATCACAGTTTTCGTGGGGCGGATGCTGAACACGATAACGAAATTCAGGAATCAGGTTGATTCAGGAATCAAAAAAAAAGGAAATATAAAATGAATAGGGCGAAAGCCGTCCCTAATCAGAAACTGGTTCTTGCTTAGGCCGGAAATTTCGCAATTGGATGAACGTTTGACATCTGCTTCCACGTGTGTCACTCCAGCTGCTGATTATCTTTTCATAAAAAATAAAACCAACTCGCATCCTCTATAGTTACAAAATACGTTTTCTTGTCCGCTAGTGATTTAGCATCCGTTCGCTGTCCATTGCAATAAAATCGATCGGGGATAAAGCTAAGTTTAAAGTGGGAGAAAATTTTTTTTTTATGGTGACAGTTTTCTGTGAGTAAAGAAATATATCAATGTGTTTAAAAATTGGATGGATTTTATTCTGTTTGCTTAAAATCGTAACGAAGAATTTTTCCGGGTTTGAAAAAGATTGTTCCTACAAATTTTATGCTTGAAACTTCCAGCAGCGTCAGCAGCAAAAATGTTCGGAGCCGTTGGGACAACGCCTTCGATCGCGGAAAAGCAGCCTTAAATCCGAAAAATTGATAATTTTAAGCTATATCATGAATATGAAATAATTCATTCTTTTGTAACGCCCATATTTACCTCGCCTAACTGACTCCTTGTAAAAAGTCGCATTTAGGCTAAGCAAGGTTCGGCGAACCATGCTTCGCTTAAAACCAATCTGCGATTGGTTTAGTCACATTCAACAAGGCGGAGCATTCGTCAATCCGCAATGGCGTCTGCTCCGCCACTCGAAGGGAAAGAAGGGTAAGGGATTCTCCCGCGCTTTCCAAATAAATGAGAACCAGCGGTGACTGTGCTGGCTAAAAATTAAAGGGAAAAAATTAATTTAATTTTTTCATTGCTTGTTCTTTTTAGATTCCTCCGCCATATACGAGCAGAAGTTTAGATTTCTTATGCAACCACTTTTGCCAGAAGAGCGACACGGAGTACGACTATTACGACTACGTCAGTCGACTGAGTCGCGCTCCGCCTCGCATCAGGTTTCTTTGCAAATTATGCCCAGGTAAGCTCGAGGATCTTTAAAACGGAAAGACGGGTACGAAATTTGAATAATTTCATATAATTATTCAAATAATGCCGTTGATAGCTATTATTTCAGATAGAAAAACAACAGCGACATCGACGATAAGTACAGCTATGACAACACCAATTGCAACAGATGCAACTCAGCCGAATGGCGGAATGACAACGACTCTTTCACCTGGTACGGAGATAACTGATACTTCGACGCAATCGATGCAAACCACCGTATGATCTGCAATTACTGATTAGTAATGAGTCACGTAACGCGGAAAAGAAAATAATAAAAAACCGTCCTGAGACGAATAAAAGCATTTTGAAGAAAAGCTTCAGTAATTGCTGGAGGAAGTTAACCTGCTTGAAAGGGCATCCCTTAACGTCGTCGGCTGCTACTATAGAATTCGCGTTACTTTTAGTTATTCTCATTCCCTTTACGTATTAAATTTATCATGTCAATTTCTGTGAATTACTATGTGAAACGAACATCGCCTATTGACTGTCATAACTAAAATGTGAGGTATTAATCGCTAAAAACATCTTAATAAAAAACTATAAAACTTAAATATTTAACAAAAATATATTTAATGCATAAATTTATTGAAAAAAATGTATAATTACAATTTTAAATCCTTCTCTGATAAATACTTCTAGGCATTTGCTTGTTAAATATGAAGTACAAATAGTAAAATCGTCCATTTGAGAACAGTGAACATAATATTGGTTTTTCTATCAAGAACTTAAATGCAATACTTATTTTTGCCCAGAAAAATTTGAAAAACAAAGGCTCGAACTAGGGAAGTAAAATGCTTTACTCCAGTTGCGTAATCAAGAACGAGAGCCATGTTGGGGAAGGGCAATGAACGACGTGGAAGCAGTGCCCCGATTCAAAATTCTCAAGGTCACCGCGAGCGTCGCCGCTTGAATTAGGAAAGTGAAAATGGCGATTGCAAGACAGGTGGGGGGTGGGGAGAGAAGAAGAGAATCTGAGAGCAAAATTACCGAGACTTCCCGGAAAATCGCCATGGGAAATAAAACCGCTTATGTAATTGCAGAAGAAAAAAAATTCCATGGTAGGCTAAGCACAGGGTTTCATTTGCTCCACTGTCCCCCGATACCGGACCGAAACTTTCCCTTACGCGACGAGCTCGCAGTAACCGAGTCGAATCAATTTCAAGGGCCATTCGATAAACGTCTTTGGAAGCAGCCGTCGCTCCGGTTGCATCTCGTCTGTTAGAGGCGGGCAATGTAATGCGTTTTTTTTCTTTTCCTGCATTTTATTATTTAATCTACCTGCGAGTCACGTGACTGACTCTCAGGATTGCCAATCTTGACTAGTGGCAAGTCAAGGCTTGACATGTGGCAAGGAATTTCTTTTATTAAGATAATCGAATAACAAATACCAACTTAATTAACTTTAACTTCCTTTGGGACATCAAAAAAAATCTTCCTTCGAGAGGAGAGAGCTATTATCTCAAAACACTTATGCAGCACGTGCAGCACGCACCGCAATGATTTCCCTCTTTTAAGGCGGTGACGAGCAATCTAACTTTGAAAACGAAAAAAAGTGTCAAAGCCGTAAATGATGACGGGTACTCAGTAAAAGTGGTGCTGCGTATGTCTATGATATACAAAAATATCATCCATGAACACTGCAAATTTCTTTGGAATCGTAGAATAAACATGGAGAAAATATTTGCTGCTCATTACTGTTTTAAACATATTTTTTCTCTTTATAAATTAACTTACGTTATGCCTGATAATGTGCGAGATGAAAAATCCACTGCCGTCATCAAAATTCGATACACAAGCCGCGATTACAGATTGATCGGAATGCAGGGTAAACTTTTTAGATTAATTCATTTGGTCGTAAGATTGATCGGGCATAAGAAAAGGATCATCGAATGTTTCCGTCTTGCGAATTTGAACAACTGGCGTGGAAAACCTTTTTATAAAGGTTGTCGATGAGGTAGAGATAAAGTAGGATACTGTCGAGATGAGGTACGAGATGAAATATCTCTGTCTCATACTCGACAGCTGATGGCGTTTCAAAGCGCATTTTGAGTCCGTGGTTGACCGGGCGGAAGCGGTTGCCGACTGTCTCAGTCGTCTGCTGCCGAACCTCGGGGGGCCTCGGCTCGGGATGCGTCGCCTATACGCCTGGGTAGTCCTCTCCTTGCTTTTGTATAGAGCTCCCATATGGCATGCGGCCCTGTCTGCGTCGCGCCCCATCGAGCGATTGGTGGATAGCGTGCGCAGGCGAGTGTGCTTGCGTGTCATAAGGGGGTATAGGACGATTTCGGGCGTCGCGGCGGTAGTCATGTGGGGGATCCCACCTGTGGATCGTTCCAATCCTGTGGACTTGATGCTCCACAACTCAGTAGTGATATGCTCGGAGTGGAGCATCAGGTTGCGTCCCCGGAAGCGCGCGGATTAGGTCCCATCAGGGATAACCCACGTGGCGAGTCCGGGCTCCGTGCACCCATGTGCACATGGGGGGGGCCTGCGTGCACGGACAATCGAGCAAGAGTCATTGGCGTCCTCATCGATGCTGCTACTCAGCCACGTGGAGGCTGAAGACATCAAAGGGGGTTAATGAGCTCCGGACTGGATAGAAGTCCGCAAGGAATCACAGGCCGTAGTTTCGTAGTAGCCCCGAAGATGTTCCACCGGGGGTTTTAGTCGGTTCGACTCCGATACTACCCGTGCGGCCCCAATCATCGCATAGGCTCCGGAGGTTTCCCCTCGAAAAGAAAAAAGTATCCCGAAGACTGCGTTTGATTTACATCGAAGCTTACATTCGCTGTGGCGTAACTTTATGGAGCGTACATCTTCATCTTAAACAACACGACTCAGATATGAAAGTGAATGGGGTTCGAGGCCTTACTTAATATCACAAACTTAAAAACCTAGATTTTTGTTTTGCCTTTTCAATGCAAATCTTTTATTTAGATTTTCTTTTCCATCAGATGCTCATAGGCTTTCAGAAGTGATTATTGCTTACATGTCATGTTCATATGTTATAAAATAAAACCTCAATTTGAGAATTATTGTCAAAATCCATGTAACAGATGTTAATATGGCTTCCGAACTTTTTGAGTATCATCCCGGGCCCTAGTGAGTAAAAAGCGCTGATCGCTCGAGACGGTTCAACTCTTTCAGGACAGTGTCTGAGCGTTTGCATATCTTGATTGTGCCTTTAATTCCCAAATATTTTGCCCTTTCGACGCCGTGTTTCTCTCGCAAAGAAAGCAGACGCCGAATTGTTCTTTCACAAATGAAAACGACTCCGTTCATCGGTGTTCTCTTGCACGATACCGTCGCGGAAGGAGAAATGACTCTGCCTTGCAGGAGCACGTAAATATAAAATGATAACTTTTTAAATTATCATTCGTACATCTGCAACTTTTAATGGGAAGCTGAAATTTCAAACTGTATCCGTTTGGTGTTGATGGGAAAAGTGCCGCGCAGCACGGTGTCAGGCTTCAAGAGTGGTAAGTGCTCGTTTGACATATGCTGACGGAACAATTCGAACGGTAAGTTGGGGCGAGCGTATTGCAGGGCAACGAAAAGCGTTCCTGATAAGTGGAAATAGGGCCGAAGACCGGAGTACGGGTGGAAATCATACAAATCCACCCTTCGTAAGCACATGAGAGATATGGAAATGGAGATAAGAATCGATTCCTTACCGATCCTTGACCGGAGAAGAATCGCAAATTCACGGGAGGGATAGGTCAGTGAGAACGTGAAAAAGTCACAAGTCTGCAGGGCGTAGGAGACCACATAACGAGTACCACCATTTCTGCGTTTCTCCAGACGCCGAAATCGTTTATGACGTGATAATGAAATGCGAAGCACAGTCAAAGGTGTAGACTAAACAACCCGTAGGCGTTGAATTGCATTTTTAGCACCGAAAACCCTGAGAATTACCAAACATTTCCACGTGTGCATAAGTGACTGAACTCAACGTTGAGCTTTAGTCTTTATTAATTTATTATTATTGATTTACTCTCTCTAACGATGCCGAGTCGGGTGCGAAAACATGAACTGATCGAACTGATTGCGACATTACACCGTAAGTACCGAGCATTCACATCTAGAGGGCGAAATGATCTGAAATGCATATCGAGAAAATACTTTGAATATGATCAGCGCACATAAGGATGTTAAGTTACCTCTCTTAAAATATAAAAATCTTATTTTCTTGGCATTTCGGCTGAAATCAACATATCAGCCAAACTTCCACATATACAACAGTCGCTTCTGCCACCCTTTTTCGAATTTCACATTCCCTGCAACGCAGTAATCTTACAGTAATGTTCATTCGACTTTTGTAGATTTCGATAACATAGTTCGATGTGGATCAGGTACGGCATAATAATTTTTCGCGTTCCATTTTATCCTCCGGCACCGTATAGATTCGCCGTTCGTCTCCGAACAATTTTCATTTTACTGATTAAAGAGAGAGGACACAAAACTTTTTAGATTCAAACCGGTGCCAAACTGAACTTGAAAAATGCGAAATTTCCAAAAATTTTTAGCTTCAGCACGGATAAAAATTCAGTGACACAATATTAATGTAGAATTATTTTTCTTACATGAATAAAAAATTTTAAAAAAAGGGCCGAGACATGGAGGAGCCCGAAGAGTGTTTATTTAGGTATTCGGTATACCTGAGCTAGTCGTGCTCCACACAGAATCCGGTTCAGACTGCGCTGTGAAAGCTACCGAGACTTACGAAATTGAGAAAAAGAACCGTGTCAGGATCGTATTTCGGTTTCAAATATTTTTGTTTTCTTTTTCTTCTTTTCTTTTTTTTCTTTTCTTTTTTTTAACAAGAAGAACAAACGAAAGGTTCGGAAAATCTGGTGGGGCGAATTCAGGATTAGTTTCAGAACTTTTAGAGAAATAAACTCGACAAGTGGGAGATAAAAGATGGATTAAACAATATTTTAACATGGAAGTTAAGTTTTGAAAAATAAAATGAAAATGTCGGATGTGAAGCTGATGTCAATTCTCCTTTTACTGTTTGCCGATTTGATTGCGGGGAAACTGCGGACGGTAAATCGCTTCGACAGCATCAAGGGTAGTGATTCTATTCAGGTGACGCGATGCGATGTTATATGTTACAACAGCAGGGACAAGAAGGTAGGGCTCGCTTCTTTTCCCATCTTCAAGGGCTCCGACACGGAGAAATAGAGCTCGTGACTACAATTTCGGTTATCTTTCTTTCCAGTGCCACAGTTCGTGCATGAAGGCACCCTTCGTAAAGCACGGCATGTGTCCGTCCTCGTTCGAAAACGTTTCCCCATTCGACCAGGCCTGCGTGAAATTTTGCTCGAAGGACGTGGACTGTCCATCGACAAAGAAGTGCTGTCAGCATTCTTGCGGATTCACGTGCAAGCCCGTTATGGGACTGGAACATGATGAGGATTTACCAAAGGTGCCTGGGAGTGTCGTGGCATCAAAGAAAAAGGGCGTGCGGCTGTCTTGGACCGTGCCGCAACAGCATGACAATGAACTGTGAGTGGAGCATTATGGAACAGTAACCGAAGAAGTTCAGGTGCATGATAAGAAAGACAATGATGGCAGCCCAAAAATACCCCTCGACCATTATCAAATTCGGAGGCAAATCTGTGATAATAAATAAACCCAGTTTCTTTTTACACGTGGACTCATTTTATCGAAAAACCGCGTAAAGAAAGATATATATAAATAAATTTGTCGTAAAAATAGGTTAGTAGCCACCCAAAACTTTGTAAGATGAAATCAAGGAACCGTGGTCGAAAACCGCTTCAAAAAAAGAGAAATAATCATGATTTTCTTGGATCATGTTATTTTAAAGCCGTTTAAAAAGATTTTGGGTATAAATGATGTGTCTTTAAAAATGGTGTATAAGAAAAATTTTTATGCAGGGATAGTTTTAATTTTTTGTAAATATTTTTTTCCTTCGGTTCGTTTTCTGTGTTCTATATCTAATATGCAGCCTTTTCTCACGTTTTCTTTGCCTTCTGTTTGTGGGGAACTCCGCAAGGTACGTTCCAAATTTGTTGCCCTGAACTGCAAGAGATCAAGTTTTTAGCAAAGGATTCATGTTAGCTTTTCGTCTGATTCTTACTGCTTATTATCGAAAAATGAGCCCGAGGAATATTACTTCATGGCATGACATGGCCAGAAAAATCTTGGGACGATCGAAACCCGTGACACTGGTGATTCCTCAATGCTAAGACTTGATCTATCATATTCCTGAACGGAACGTGAAAGGTATGCTCCGCATAAAACATTTATTTTACATAAAACAGTTATGTGTACCCTTAATTGGTTTCTCATCATTTCGGCTACAATAGAACTTAACATAATCCAATTAAGAGATTGAAGTTCGTTTCGTAAACATAAATCGATCAGTCTGGTATTAACGAGAGACTAACTGAAAAATTTGCGCAACTTCAGGCACAATGCGACTAGTTTTGCGCTGTCATCCGCACACCCGGATTTCAGATGGGTTCTCTCACTTCCAGGCATTTTTCTCTCTTTCAGAGTCTTGTTCGTTCTCCAAGAGCGTCACCACCTCGGCGAGTATTTCAATGAACGCCTCCTGGGGGAATGGAATCCGATCCACAGCACTCGAAACACGTCCGTGATTCTGAAGAGCGTTCTCAAGCCTGGATACTTTTATCAATTCAGGGTTGCCTCGGTGAACGCGAATGGCACGAGAGGTTTTTCACCCGTCTCAAAAGGGTTCACTCTGGCTAGGCGTAAGTTGAAATTTTTTCTTGCTGAATGTTGAAATCAAACGAAACGAAATTAATTTTTATCTTTCTTCCGAATGACAGCACCGACACTTCAGGAACCCAAAGATTTGGGAGTTGAAAACGTACACGAGAGAAACGACACGATTTGGGGCACGGTGCGATGGAAATCTTCTAAATCACCGATACCGATAAAAAAGTATAAAATATTATGGAGCTACAAGATTGATGACGAACCGTTTAAATACAATTCGCAGCCGGTGTTTGTGGAAAGGGCAACCGTGCCTGAGGTTGGTACCGATATTTCACCTTTGGATTATAGCTTATTTTTTCAATCAACTGGGCAATGAGTTCTTTAGAGATCATAGATAGCTGGTAAAATTGAACATTAAAATCTGCACAGGATGGGCACTTTTTGATATAATCACCTTAACATTAAAAATTTATATTCAGAGCCGAAAACCGCAGTTAACGCGGGGAATCCTCGACACAGGAGCTGGAGCCTACGTTGAGAAATTTTCACTGTCGTCCGGGAGTTAAAAAGCGAAATTTTCCTCTTAAGGAGACCGAGCCGCACTTAGATGCATTCGTTGCGGGCGAAAGGTCCGGGGGCGGGGCTGTAATCGACTTAATTCCGTCTGATCGTGCAATTTTTCTCCTATTCTAAAAACTAAAAATATTTTCTTTATTATTGAGAGTTTAAATTTTCCAGTTTTTACAAATCGAAAGAAGTAGATTTTTATGTGTAAATAAGTAAGGGAAAAATAAAACAAAAAGAGTAACGGATTAAGTAATGTCGTCTTTACCACAGGGCTTGTCTTTCATCTTCTTGGTCTCTTTTTACCCAAGCATTAATTTTGGATTCCCTCATGAATTTACCGTTTCCGGATTATTTATCCAAGATGCCAATCTTTTGAACACATTAAAATGTTCGAAAATTTTGAATTTTTAAATAAAAAGTAATGAAAACTGCGGATAATTAAAATTTAACAAACTGAACTATTAAATCGTTCAGTTTTCGCCTAATTAGAAATAAAGACTGATGATGGCATTATTTTCAGTGAAAATTTAGAATCTATCAACAACTCTCATAGTTTAAATCCTAAAAGGAAGTAACCCTAATCCTTCTCAAACAGCTAAAAGCCAATTCAAAAGAAAATCTTAAATGATTTCTAATGTAGAACCAATGCTAACATAAAATCCAAAATCTCAAAAACAAAAAGATATCACCTAACTTATCAAAGGAAAAAAGATTGACTGACATGTTAATATAAAAATTAATTTTTAATAAATTAATCTTAAATTAATCACCCCCTATATATATAAAATATGTAAAATAACATATATACATATAAAATTAGTTTTTATCTTGACCTTCAATATAATAAAACGCATTTATTTTAATCATTTCTCCATTTTATTTAACATTCGGTACCCAAAGAAATCAATAACAATTATTTTTTGCTTCTGGCTCTTCTGGATCATCAACTTTTTGCAATAATTAGCTTTTTTAAAAAAAGAAATATTCAAAATCAATACAATAATTTAAAATAATGAAACAACTTCCGTCGTTGATGTTTTTTTGTTTAATGCATGCCGAACGTAACTAAAACCTAAACCCAACCAACTTTGAATAATAATATTTTTCATGAATTATTTTTAAAATCAAATTTTAAATTTCAAAAAAATTATGTTTATAATTAGTATTTTAGTGACCCTTCATATTTGGTTTAATCTGCAACATTCTTTTTATATGATTTACAAGTGCTGAAAACAAAAACCTTTCAGCATAGCGTAGTAAAATAATTGTAAAGCTAGATATAAAAAATTAGGCAATACGTGAGAGTTTTTAATTATATTAATTGATTGCTAAATGCACTTAGTTAGGTGTTAGTTAATTGTTTACTAAGCAATTGTTTGATTCGTTAGAAATTTAATGTCTTGTCTGCAATTATGATTATAAATGATATTTTTTTGTTGCGTCTCATTAGCCTGGATCCATGGTTGGATTTGTTCATTTCTATTAAAAACAAAATACTTGAATTTGAATTTTTTTATTTAATATTATGAGTTATGCCGGAAATTTATCGTTACAATAGTGCGTTCACGTGTATATTTTTCTTGTTGCAGCACAAGCTGTTCTACCAGCTGAAGGATTTGCTGAAGAATAAAATGTATTACATACAAGTGTGGGCTGTCGCAAATTTCGGCAGAAGCACACTGAAAAGCAGAAAGGCAGAAATGGTTTTCGACACATCAAAGGTTGAAAATCAATATGCAAAAAAGGGCAGGAAAAGTCACAAAGGATAAAATGATGTCATTTAAAAATGTTTTTATTCTTCGGGAGAATTCTTGATTTCTTTATTTCTTTTTTTCTATTTTCTTCATCTTAATTTAATACAATTATATTAAGTTATTTTAAGGAATGAACAGAAAAAGATTCTTTCCTTGCCCTTTTTTATTCTTTTTTCTAATAGAAATTTTTAAAACAACAAAAAGAAATGCCGAAGATTCAAATTGTAACGGACATATACAGAGTCACATTAAATTTTTAATTCAAATAAAATTTTTTTTAACAGATAAATCTTGCTTATGTAACTCAATTTGACTTGATTGTTTGTAAATTAAATGAGGTTTTAAACATATGAAACCATGGAACAGACAAGTATAAAAATCCCCTCCTCAACAACATTATCATGCAAATTTTATTCATTCCATCATTTTTCCATAGAGATTAAAAGAAAATTTATATAATGATTTATGAAGCTAATTTTGCTTGGAATTTTCACAGGCTTTACACTTTAATGCACGAGCCTGCAAACTGGTACTATGGTGCAATTCGTTGAAAATTTTTTTTCAGGTTTAAAAAACCAAGATAAAATTTATAGTTTTAAAATAATGATTAATAACCGATTTATCTTTATATTATAGTGCAACAGCACGAAATCTTGAATTACCATTGGCCAGTTATAATTATATAGTTTTTTTTATAATCAAAAAAAAAGCTGATTTAGATTATATTTCACACTGAAGATGGGTAATATAAAAGCCTTCAAGAAAATATCTTAAGCCCATAATTAGTACAAATTGTGCAGATTGGTAGCTCCATTAAGAAAATAACCTGTCTGCAACAACAGACAGTGAATAACCCAGCTTTAAATCAAGAGCGGTCGATGGATTTAATAATGATAAGATAGGTAATGACGGCTCAGACATTACTTTATGATGGAATTTGAAAGTGTAGTAATTATTCGGTCCGCACGACCAACGCCATTATCCTTCGCTTTATTTTTGCCCTCAGCCTGAAATTAATCACGAAAAAGATGAAAAATATTTCTATGATTTTTGGGATATGCTGCTTGCAAATGCGATCGAAAACGGAATTTCAGGTCAAAATTAAATCTGAACAAAGTGATTTTCCAAAACTATATAACAAACATAACAACAATCTCAAAATGTTGGAAAAAATTTTGGACAAATTTTTATTCAAAAGAAAAGCAAAAATCTAGCTGCGATGTCTCTGCGTTTGAAATTCGACGGTTTCTGTTGACAAATCTCTTGTTTCACGTGGCAGCAGGCGAATTCCTGCCTCCCATTCACGAACTTAGTTTACGTATAGTGGCACTGCTCGGCATGATGTTTCCCTGAACGCGCTTTGCAGATGACTGCGAACTCCTGTAGCCTTCTTCCCAGTAAATTCGCCTATATTTGTCCAACGAGACCGGCAACAAATCGTGTTCTTTGCAGTACACCGCGACATACATGTCATAGCAACGCTTTGTCGAGTATTCCATCTGTTTCGAAGGCTTCGTGGAGTTTTTCTTCCTCTCAACCTTCGGACACTGAGCAAGGTGATTTTTTACGTGGGAAACGGCTTCCTCGCTGTATGCATTCGGCCTATTTGTGTGCCTTCCCCGTCGGTCCGGAGGCGGTACTGATTCCCCCTCCTTCATTTTGTTTGCCAAATTATTGATCCTTCCTCGATTCCTCTGCAGTCCATGAATATTGAGAAACGCTTTCTTACAGACGTTGACGTTTTCGCCCCTTATTTTTACGGAATACGTCAATGTGAAATTTCTTCTGCTTATTAAACTTTTCGTATACCGTCTCTTCACACCCAGAAGATTTATCAAGCCGAAAAGGTAAGCGTTTTGAGAGTTGTAGTCACCCAAGGCCCAAAAATCTCGGAATATTTTCTGAATCGTCTCTTCCCCTATTTTCTCATAGCATTTGTTCGGGCAAAGACAGTCAGGACCTACTTCTTTTTCCTCCACGAACTTTCCCTTATCCTTGCCTTTAAGTTTCACGTATTGTTTGCCCGAGTTCCTCGCCTTTTTACATATATCTTTCTTTGATATGTAATAACCTTTCTTTTTACCACAATCTTCTGCCTCCTTTTTTCTGTTTTGTTTCTTCCGCGAAGTGTATCCTTGTGAAGGTGTCTCCTGCAGATACGTTTCGCCCCCTACTTCGTCCATTGCCGACAAGTCCGGATACAAATTATTATACAGCGAACCCCATGTTGAATGAATGTGATTTTCGACGCCAGTTGGTGTCTTTTCGTTTCCGTTCCGTTCGTAAATTACCGTCTTAACTTCTTCCATTCTCGCGTTATACGAGAGCTTTCAATGCTTGTTCCTCCAAATCATCCGACAGATCCCTTATTTCGTTTGCACATTTTTCAAGATTATCGCACAACGTTTCAAGTTCCTTCACTGCATTCTGTAAATCCTGATTCTGATCCAGGAAGAGTTTTATTTTCGCATAAATCGCATCGTGCACTTGTCCTTCATCAGTTTTTGTCCCCTCGACGTTGATGCTTTTCGCCGTTTCGAGAAACTGACCGTCTTCTGTCACGGCGGTTAAATCATCAATAATTTGACTTGCCGTTGGATATTTGGGCCTTGGAGGAAGATTTGATTTTCTTTTAAACATAATTTTTCGCGGTTTCCAACCTAAAAAATAAATTAAAATTTTTGCTACATATTATGTATCAAAAACAAATTCTTAATAAGAGTGATAAATGGAAAATGACATCATGTCGCATCATATGACTTTTTTAATGACACATTACTTTTATCCAGAGAGCACGTATAACATTAAAAAAAGACAGTAAATGTAATAAATTAAGAGCTGTTGCACAGAAATAATAATTTATGTTTCGTTCGGAATAGGTAGCTTCGAAAAATAATCAGAAGAGTAAAATACAAAAAGTAGAATAAGGTAATCAGAGAAGTATAGACTTTCTTTTCTCATATTCAGTAAAAAAGCAAAATATATGAATATATATGGAGATATATATATACGTATATAACATAAATAAATATGAATGAATCTAATATGTCTTACAAGAGTGAATTATAGATAATCCATCTCAAGTCTACATTATTTCCAAAATAACATGACATTTAGATTTTCTTTTGTAGGCTTCTATATTATAATTAATCAAGACAGGTTAGATTAAAAAAAGAAAGCATTTCCATTGAAATCCATAAAAAAATTTATTGATATTTAAGAAATTCTATAAAAAATCCTTTAGCAAATTAACTCTTTGCATTCACATTTATAAAACTTTAAATATATTATTATAGAAAATTTATAAGTAATTTGAGAATTCTAAATAAAACGTAAAGATGCCAATGCTGATATTAAGAAATTACCTAAGTCATGAGTGATTTTGATGTTTATTTATTATAACTATCTGTATTAATCTCATAATTAATTTGAATATAAAGTATTTAATAACTTGTTCCAATGTATAATTTATAAAGACAGAATGTTAGAACAATTATTTGATAAGGGCTTATTATTATTTAATAAGTATAAAAAAATTAGCTGATAACAATTAAAGATTTTGTCTTACAGTCATTTCTTAGAGTAAGAGAGTATATTTGGAACAATTTTGTTTGTATTTGAAACTTGTTGAGTAAATAGAATCAATAAAAATTTTGTCTTTCGAATTATTTTTCCTATTAGCCTGGCTGATATAAGAACTTCGTACTCATATAAGATAAAAAAAATTTATTTATAGTAATTATTTATGTACATAAAAAGCAGATTTACATACATACTGTTCATAAACTTTGCATGAATAAATGATGAATTAGATGACTGAGTCACGCAAGTAAATTATTTCACTGCAACAACCCATGATGTGTAATTATGAATTCCACTTCATTTGACACTATTTAGTTGCTTAAAAGTTCCACGAAGATGTATTAGAAATTTATTCATATAAGCAATTGCTAACAAATGATAAATCTTGAGGAATTCTAAACTGCTACAAGATGAATTTCGTGGAACCAGATGAAAACACATGAAAAATGGCGTTTTCCGTATCAGGTTAGATAACAGAATAAAAACTTCAATTAAAGTAATAATTGTTTCTTCACTGGAACATTGTAAAATAATAAATATGAAAATGATTTTAAAATCATAAGCGATTTCTTTTACGTTGTATTATTTGTTGTTACTTCATTTTTCATTATAATTCCTTTCATTATAATTCCATATTTTAAAATTAATTTAAGTAAATAAATAAAAACTGATTTTATTTTTTTAAAACTTAAATGAACGTACAGAACTTTTTTTAAATTAATATCCAGGTATTTTGGGCAGGCTTTGTAGGCCGACCTTTCAATTATTAACTGTTCACTCACCAGAGATTCTACAAGCGAGAGATTATGCAGCCAGAAAGGGAACTAGAGAAAAGGCATTAAAAAAGAAACAAGCTATAAAACTGAAAAAAGCAGCTGCAGCAGCTACAAAAGACAAAAAGATACTTAAAGGGTAATTAATTATGAGATTTGAATTATGTTCAAACATTATAATATTTGTTTTAACCAGGATTATAATATTTTTTTTGCATCTGATACTAATTTTGTTTTCTTAACAATAAAATATGTTCTTTTTTTTCAGTTATTTATAGTATGAATTTTTTTTTCAGGAAACAAATTGAATTGGAAAGAACAATTGATGTGAAAAAAACTGATCCACCAACAGAATTTGATGTTTACTTTGCAGATCAGCATAAGCATAAAGAATACACAATTACAGAAGCAGTGCAGTTTCATAGGGAAAACCTTCATCCATCTGTTTTAAATTTTCCAAAATCAAATCTCAATTTATTAATTGAACTTAACATGGTTGCTGAAAAGAAGGTGCATATCCAGTGCTATTTTTATTGCAAGTAGATTATTTTTGATTAATTTTAAAAAAAAATTTGTTTTAAATTATTTTTAACAGTAAAAGATGATGTACAGAAAAAGACAAGTTTTTTTGCATATTATTTTCTCTTTTAATGTATTTATTTTATGTTTATTTTTCAGACTAAATTTTTAAATAAGTGGAAAAATATTGTTTGTTTACCTCATCTATTTAGTGGGGCTACTAAAAAGAAAATCCTGGTCTTCTGTCATAAAGATCATGTTAATAAAATGATGGAAAATGGAGCAGATTTGGTTGGGGGCATTGAGCTTATTAAAGAAATAAAGGTTTCAAATTTTAGATCATTCTTACTAACTAGTTAACAATTTTAAAAATCTCATTTAAAAAGGCAGGTTTTTAATTTGTTTTGTTATAAGCTAGGCTGGAGATGTGAGTGTGTCTTCATTTGACCAAGTTATTGCTCAATTTGACTTACTTGAAGAAGTATCAACAATAAGGTCAAAACTTAAACAGTTGGTTCCAAGAATATCAAATGGAACCCTTACCAATGATTTAATGGATGCTTTGTGGAGGTATGAGTTTCAGTGATATTCTTAACTTTTACAGATAAAGTATGAAAATTAAATTAATATTATTTCAGGTTTAAATATGGTATGGAATATTCCTGCATAAGAAGTGAGTCTGACAAGAGCTTTGGCTGGATTGAAATCTGCATTGGTACAATTGACATGGATACTGAAAAACTTGAGGAGAATTTCCTAACCATTATTAAGGATATAAATTTGATGAGACCAAAAAGAGAAGGTGATTTCATAACATGGATTTGGTGCTCTAGTCCTCCATCAAAGGAAAGGTTCAAAATTTCAGTTCAACACTATTTGGAGAAATTAACTATGACAGCACAAGATAAAACTTCAAAGAACGAAGGTGATATTTCAGAAGTTGGCAAGGCTTCTGTAGTCACAGCATAGCGTTTGTGTATGATTTAAAATCATCATATATATATTTTCTCAAAATAATTTTTGTTTATTTTGTGGAATCTTATCACATTATACAGAGGACGTTACTTTTGCTGGATTTGTTAGTAATGCAGACATAAGATTAATATTATGGAAATTGAAATTGTTGATTTAAATTTAATGCGTACACTTTTTTATGCTAAGTAAAAATAGTTACAAAAAGATAGTGTAACAAAGAGCTGTTTTCGCGCACACACTACAATGCTGTAAAGCCTAGAGATATGCAATAAGAAAATAATTTGCCTTCAACAATACTTTATGTTAATGTTTGAGAAATATGACTCGAGCGGTTTATTTATTTTATGTAAAGCTACTGCAGCTGCAAGCTCACTTGAGAAAAAGGTTAAAAATACCTAATGGTAATGTTTCAGGTTTAAAAAGGTATACATTATTTTTGGGTACTTCATTTTAGACAAAGCTCAATTGGAAACTGAAATATTGTTAATTTAGATATTTAATTAAGAATTTTTTTTTGAGAAGGTGACAAAAAGTTGTAAACTTGCAAAATAACCGTCAAATGATGTGCATTGGATCATAATAGATTTATTATGAAATTAGGTTTTAAAATAATTACATTATATTTATGTTAAGAAAAAAAGATTTTGTTTTTTTAAATATTTTTGTTACATGAGGTTATAGTTTTATAATTTAAACTAAACAGTATTTTGAAGGGGAATTATGTAACAAAAAAACTTGAAAACTTAAAAAAAAGCCCTGATAGCGAAAAAGATGTTTCCATTAACAAATTCAGATCCGAAAGCTTTTAATAATTGATCATTTATTTAAAAAAAAGCCTTTGGCCAGCGCGTAGGTAAATTTCTTCTGTCATAAATTATTACCAAAACAATTAATTAATTAGCTCAGCGTGATTCTTTTTTGTTATGGCTAATATGGTCATGTGAAACCAGGTTTTTTTACTTTGGATTAATTGTATCGATGGTTCCCACATTTAAAACACTGCTTTACTAAATAACATTCGAAATTGTTAAATTAGAAGAAAAATTAACGCATTATTGCAGTGGCTCAGAAAAATAATTACAAGAAAAATGATTAATTGTGTGAACAAGCGGCACGTCGAGAACCGAGCTGTGCACTGATAGCCGAAGCTTGATCGTCTGAAGAAACTGCAAAATTTTGCAAGGTACGGCAACAGGATGACCAAGCACGGCTCGATAGCAGCTGATCATGGATATATTTTTGTCAAAAATTAATTGCACATGAAACTGACTTAATCGCGATATAGTGCAGAAGTATTCCGTGAGGATGTTCGGAAGGCAGTTGAATCTGTCGAAAAATCGCGGTGCCATAGTCCATCACGCAAAACGAAAAAAACTGCTTTACTGCCGGGGCAATCCCGTATCTTCCCTTTAACTCGCAAATGTCTCGCAACGAATAGAAAAAAAGGTACTGCTTATGAAAAGATGGCACACATCGGCATGGTCAGACACATCGGCATTTCGGTGCTTTCACGATTTAAATGTAAAATACATGCTGAAACCATATGAAATGTCCAGTAATTTTTGTGCCGCATTTTGGCAATTTCGCATGTTTACGAATGAACTTACAAATGAGAGAAGATAACCGTCGTGCAGAGTAAAATGACAATGCTACATCTGTATTTAAAGTAAGCAGAAAAGAATACGTACGTGTAATTTGACGCATCAAAGTACACGCATGTACAACATCATATTTCAACGTTTCCGTTTCATAAATATTAAATGCCAAATGAAAATACTCTGATAATATGCATTTAATTTTTATATTAAAATAAAAATAACTTCATTAATACTTAACAACTGGATCTCACATGTTACATAATTATTAGAATGACTGGTACTGCAACTGATGTAGTTCATATTTCACCAGTGCTTTTTTCTTTTATCTATATGAAATACTCGCGGTCGAATAACATTAATTAACGATCCGTTACGTGGTTTTCTCTTTAACTTTCTCATTTAACGCAATTATGAGTTTTGAATCTTTTTCCGGGTTTGTCCACTGTATAGCTTAATCTGAATATCAGATTGCTATTTAAAGTTAAAAGAAAGAAAGAAAAAATTTGATCTGGTTCTCTGATAAAAAAGAACATGATCGAAAATATTCCTCGCAAATGTTGTCAACATGTTGGGTATGTAAAGTGAAAATACAAACTTTTTCAGCCATCAGATTTATCTTTTACGATTCATGTCCAAACGAAAGACGCATACCGATCCTTTTTCCGATCGGATTGAGCCTGGATATCTTAAGAGTCATGAAAAAACTAACCGGCAGAATCCTAACCGGGAGTAAATCAACTGGAGCTTCGAAAATGATCCCTGTTTGACGTGTTCTCGACGGGGCTTTGCCCCGATTTGACCACGTAGAAACTTGATATTTTTATGCTTATTTGTAAATAAAAAAAGCAGAAATTATTAAGAGAACTTATTTTAAATATTAAAAAAAAGGAATGGTTAACTTAAATAACGGAAACCTGAGAAATTCTTATAAATCGTTGAATTCCATTTGCTACAGATTTAATCGCAATTGGGTGGATACTGTAATTATGGAATTTATACTTATATAGTGAACATCTCCACGATCTGAAAGAGGATCGAGTTTTGTGTGCCGCAGCTGAGAATGATCATGGAGTCAAAAAAAATACTATGGAAAATCTTCCCGCAGAAGGTACTGCTTATCAACGGAAATGGAAAATCCGTTAATTTGCCACGTGAAGCGCAATTAGAGAGCAACCATCGTTCCATGATCGTCGCAGCATTATTCAGAGCCATGAACGCCTTTGAACTGTTATTGGCACGACACTTTCATTACAACCGAGATCAGCGACAATCTCTTTTTCCCAAACGCGCTTCGTCCTTTAAAATGACTAAAAGGTTCTTGATTCGAAAACTAATTTCAGGTTCCTCGATTCGTCTTTTCTTCCCTTTTTAAATCTTCGCAGTCTTCATAATTCCGTTGTCGTTTCGACCGGGGACCTATCGTTGTAGCTGATCATTGACGGTCTAGGCAGGCTGCCGAAGTCTTTTTTCTCACGAAACATGACATTTTCGTTGCTTGGACTAATGTTTAGGTCACGACTGGTCGCATCATCAGGCGATCTGCGTGGAAAAAGAAAAAGGAATTTAACAAAGTCGATAAAATGATTAAATTGATTGCTTCGGGAAACTGTGGGACAAATTTGTTTAACGTGATTAACAGTTTTAGGAGCTGCCTAATCTCGGCGGGCACAATAAATTGCACCATGATGGGATTATGTGATTTTTCACACCGCAAAGGTGCACGTTCCGCGCTTTTCAAAATATCGGAAGATGCGAAATTAGGCAATTTGTGTCAAATTAATGCATTCTGAATCAGGCGCATAATAATCTAGAAAAAAAAACGAAAACTATATAGATATATATTTTAGCGATTTACGCTAATTTACAAGTAACATATTTCGATCTTTTTGAAATTAAACACCTGCGGTTACAATGTCAAAATTTCAATATCTCACAATATCGTGCCATTTGCCTTAATTTCTATAATTTTTGTAATTTTCTTTCCCTTTCGTAATGTTTAAAAAATTATGCTTTTTGTGTTGCTCAATCTTTTAAAAATCTCTCGAATCATTATCATCTTTTGTCATGATGATCGGTGCACATTTTATAACCGCGGTCGTTTTTCGTGTTCTTGTGGATTCTGCTCATGGGGAGAGTTCTGAATGGATTTCAGATTGAAGGTGCATGCAAAGCAGCGAAGAAATCTTTCTTTACCCGAAAGAAATCGAAAACTATCTACGCTTTTTCCCTTGGAAACGCTATATTGTCACTTTTATGTTCCTTTGCCCCATCCAAAGGCCAAACGCTTCGAAAAATTGGCCTGTATGTTCAACGGTAAAATCGTAACCATTAACTGTACCTGAAAAATGAATTTGAGTTTTGAAAATGCCCCAGGTCGTGATTATTGAGCAAATTATTATGGTGTCCACTTCCGACTACACTCAACGCTCTGGCTGTTGTAGTTCCATCCGAACTAACTGGACTAGGCCCACCTGAAAGGGAAATCATATCGTCAGACCATGGTGTCCGCAGGCGACAGCAATGAAAGCCCAAATTCCGCGACTCACCTCCGCTATGGTTGTTTTCCTTAGTGATATAACTAACATTTTCCATGCTGAAGGCATGATTTTTGGTACTAAAATCTAGCTGCAGGTCGTTATAACTTTCATTGTCATCTAGGGGTACGCTCATCTGCAGCACTTGCGTCTCATACTCTTTGAGGTTGTTCGGTTCTACGAAAACCGGATCATACCTTGGAACCACGTATGTTCTTTGCATTCTTTCTTTATAAGCTTTGTATCTGGAATGAATGGAATTGCTGTAATTGCGCTTAGTGCTGTTTTTTCATTAACTTGTGCATATATATATATATTTTCGACCAACCTGGACCAAGAAATACATATATATATGATGCCGACGATTCCCAACACAAGAATCAAGCACGCTATAATGATTATGGTGTAGGGGAAGACGTCCCACGTAACTGCGGCTAGAGCCGTTCTCTGCTTCATCTCGACGAAGGGCCCGTGTATCATCGAAGCCGTGACCTGGAAATTGCCGGAGACGTCGAACGTGATGTTTGACATGGCAGACTTTTCGAATATAGCCCTGAAAACAGATTTGTTCGTATTTTTGATCGAAACTTTTCCGTATGTAATTCTTAGGATAAAAAAAAGGCGTTTCTTTCCTCACTTTTGAACTTTGGTATGGTTTCTGTCTAAAATAGCATCGGATTCGGGATCTATCGCGTAGAACCAAATGTCTGTTGCTGCCAAGTCCCATTCCAACGTGTGGTTCTCGTTCAGATACTGCTTCGGGGAAAATTTCTCGATTCCGATTATTAAACCCGAATGCTCCTGGAGTATATTGATGATCTCATCTTTAGATTCTTGGATCAAATCCCTTTTGGCATCCTCCAGCACCAGGACCATTCGATGCTCGTCCTCGATCAAGTTGATCTGTAAATATTCGTTCTCCTTACTTCGATCTCATTTTCCACTTACGGTTGAGAATATTTTTGCGCGCAAACATTTTTAAGAATATCACACACAACGACTTTTGCTTCCTTCTTATTGCTGTCCCGGGACAAATAGTTGTCCTTAGCTTGAACTTTGAATATGAAAGGAAGTCGATCTTTGGCGATGCTATCTAAAAGTTTCTTCGTTTTTATGACTCCTGTTACGTTGTCAATAGCAAAATAATCCGATCCAAGTCCGTCGGGCAGAATTTCGTATGAAACGACACCGAGCTTCCCGCTGTCTTTGTCCTTAGCCTGAAAACCAACAGGTTTCGGTTGTAAAAATCTTTTATCTAAAGTTTTTCCGAAGATTACCATTCGGTCATTTAGAAGAACTAAAAAAACATAGGAAAACATACGAAAGATTTTTTAAAATATCCTAAATTACTGCTAAAAAATAATGTCTGCAGAAATCTATTTTCAACTGTAGTTTAATGAAAATCGTTTTGGTATGCAAAGTAAATACTCATGAAACTCTATATATCCTTGTCAGCGACCGTTATCGGGCATGATAGTTGAAATGCATTTTAAAAAGTATTTGAATTGCCTTGCATTCGTAAATTGTCAGCAAGAACAACACAATGCTTATCAATGGTTAACCATGCCTAGAATGTCATTTTCAGTACCTTGATGGTTAGTACGGAAGTTCCAAACTGGGAATCGCTGGAAATTGCGCCATAATAGGCATTTCGTTCTGGTCTGAACTTGCCGTCAGAATAGACAAATTCCGGGGCGTTATCGTTCACATCCGCCACATGTATTTTAAGTGTGGTCAAAGCCTTTGAGGGATTTACCAGACCGGATAAGGTGTCCAGCTTCACATTCAGAATGTATTCCTCATTTTTTTCGTGATCGAGCTGATCCAACTTCAGTCGAACCTCGCAGTTTCTGTCGGCCGTGATGTTCGTATAAAAAAGTCCTAAAACGCAGACAGATGGGATCATTTTTGCCTTACGAATCGGCAACGCCAAAAGCTGTTCAGACGATTGATCACATTCAGAGGTGTACCTTCGTTATTCCCGCTAATTATATCGCATTTCAGAGGAGCGGCGTTATTGTGAGCACGACCGTTTATGACGACAAGAGTCTTGATCAGTTGCCGGGCCGTAGCATTTTCGAAAACTTCTATTGTGTAATAATCATCCGCAAAACCCAATCCTATCTCTGGAGGGACCGTCGCAGTGTGTCTCACATATATGGGAACTGTCGTTACGGACGAAAGTGACGGTTCTCCTAGATCGTAAGCTTTGATGTCCACCTGGAAGAAGTCGAAAACATTAAATGTTTGCAAGAAAATTCGGTGAAAATATAAGTAAATCTTTATCTCAGAGAAATTCGGTGCTCTCTACCTGGTATTCCGTATCTGTCTCCTTCCTGAGATCGTCCCTTACTCGTAAAGTTCCGGAATCTGGATCAATCTGAAAATAATTGGACGCTTTTCTTCGTCCTATTAATTCGTAGCGAACTTTGTTCCCTGGAGAGGTGCCATCCGAATCGGTTGCCGTTAATGTCATTATGGGAGTACCAATCGAAATTTCATCGTCCAGAGTGACCGGTTTCGGTACCGTCGTGAACACGGGAGGTATATCGTTTCGATCCTAAACATTAAGACTTGAAAGCATCTCCTTCGTCTAATGACGTAATTACAATGCCATAGGGTACTCACTTCAACTTGAACTATGACTTTTGTCGTGGAACCAGGCTTATCAATCGGATTTTCGAGCGTGCCTATGACAATTGTATACTCGTTCTCCCTTTCATAATCCAGGCCCCTGGTGCATTTTAATATTCCGGAATGTGGGTCAATTGTGAACAAATCACTTGGTCCCTGTTTTATGATGTAGGATATCTTCTTTATAGTATCCGAGTCTTCGGCCTAGGATGCGAGGAAAGTCATCAATTTCTGATCGTTTGGTTACCGTTTATAGGCAACGAGAAAAAAAGGATACCTTGACTTGTATAATTACGTAATCGGGAACATTTTCCGGCACTCGCGCCTTGTACTCCAACACATGAAATACTGGTTGCTCGTCTTCAATATCCAGAACCTCAACTGTGACGGTTGCAGTCGCTAGTCGTGGATCCGATGCTCCATCTTTGGCCGTCACCACGAATTTATGTTCCTAAGAATTGGACAAAGAGAGCAATATATTTATTAAGCATCGATGCAAATTCCTTTAATAGTGTCTTCAACTTCGAGGATTTCCACAAAGAGATCAAGGCTCAACGGATCTCGATGCTGTCTGTAATTATCTCATTATAGTAATCGTTCAGTGGCACTTATTCTTATGTTAAGATTTTCATGCAAGCAATAATGTTATGATTCAACGAAAGCAACCTTTTGAGTTTCGTAATCCAGTGCTTGAATAGTCTTGATCTCGCCGCTTTTCTCATTGATCGAAAATGGAATATCCTCGGGAACCGAATATGAAACCTGTGCATTCAGTCCTTCATCCAAATCAATAGCATGCACGGTGCCAACGCTTCTGCCTTTTTCTCCTTCGGTTATTTTAAATTCGTATGGCAGATCCACAAATTCAGGATTTTTGTCATTGATATCCGTGACTTTGATGTTAACAGTTGCTGTGCTGGACAAACCCCCACTGTCCTCCGCTTTGATTAACTAAAACAAATGTATTATTGATTTATCGTGAAAAAATTGTACAATATGCGTACCATGATTGAAAACATAGCTACCAATTGATATTGTGTCAGATCCTCTCTGTCCAATTTCCGTATGACATTTATCACGCCGGTGTTGTATCCGACCGCGAATTGCCTCAGATCATTTCCATTGAGTATAGTGTATGTGACGGGATCCTTCTCCGGGTCGATCGCCATTATCGTGGCAACTGTGGAATTAATGGAAGCACCTTCGCTCACTTGGAGATCATAAACTGGTTGTGCAAAGACTGGACTCCTTGTATTTGGACCGGGTATAATTGTCACCTCGACAATGGTTTGACTGCTTTTGCCCCCGGTGTCCGTTGCCTTGAGAGAAATCGGAAAATTCAAAATCATATTCCATGATAGAGATATTCATATTTAAAGAAAAATGGTCGAAGTTCGTACCTGCACGGTAATACTATATTGCTCTCCTGCTATTAATTTCCCAGACGTGGTCACCAAACCACTTTGTGGGTCAATTTTAAATTTCGAGCGACCATTGTTTGAAATGTGGTAAATGCTGTAAGTGACCACAGCATTTTCTCCGAAATCGTTGTCAGTCGCTTCAACCTGAAAAGTAAAACCGGAAAAAAAATTTAAATTGAAAATGATACTCAATGTTAATGTTAATTCCATCGATCTTTTTAAAATTATCAAAATAATCGTCTGAATAAGGTAAGTTTACGAATGAACTTATACTTTAATCCTATGCGGTGCTACCTGCTAAATTAAACTTAAAATTACAAGCAAAATTAAGCATTCTCGATTAAGAGTTAGTTGTTGAAATTGCGCTGGATTGGTTAACAGTCAACAGTATCGAGATTGTTAATAAGTCATTGTCGTGAATAATGTGGACCTTCACTACTTCTCTCTTTCCTTCTCCGGCCTCAACAGTTATAGGAGGAATCATAGGCAGATTTGGAGCATTGTCATTGACGTCTTTCAGAGAGACCGTGACCGTCATTGGCGCACTGGCGGCGTTTCCTGTCCCGGATTTTTCCCGCGCCACTACTTGAAAGCGGAAAGTACCCGGACTGGGAGGATCCCTGTCTAAATTCTCCTTGTTAACCATTAAATATCCGTTACTATCGATTTGAAAGAAGTCTGTCGTTAGCTCGAAGGTGTAGGTAGGCTTGGGATCGTCGGGGCCCTGGAAGAAACAAAAAAAATTATTTTTCAAAAAATGTCACAATTCAGAAAGGAAAACCTTCACCCAGTCGTTCTACCTACCGTCTATTGCATAAATTTTTCTTCTTATTCAAACTTAAGGCTGAATTACTTTCAATTCTTTTCTACTTTCTCTCATGTATGCAACATATTTAAAACTTCAGCATGATGTTCTAATAAGCAAATATTGTTCCAAATAATAATCTGAATATACTTATGTATTTAGAATTCATTTTAGAAAGCAAACATACCAGATCAGCATCAGTGACATTAAAGGTAATCGGCTCATCATTTGCGTCCAAAACCTTCGTACCGACGGGCGCATTTTCCAGCACGACACCTTCCACGGCAGAGGCATGAATCTCGGGAGGGGTGACATCAACCGGTTTGACTGTTATGGAAAGTTTGGCTGTCGTAAATCTCCTCGCCTCCGTTACTTCTTCTGCCTGGCAACGATATACAAGCACATTATATTATAGCTAAGATATCTCGGAAAATTTTCTTTCGCAAATCGTTTCTGAAAGAGAACCTTGACAATGATGTCAAAATGCTTGGTAATGGAGGTGTCGACGGCTCGAATTTGTCGAACGATTCCGGTTGTCGGATTTATCTGGAAGAACTCATTATAATTTGGCGGATGACCGCTGAGAAATGCATATTCGATGGGTGCATTTATGGAATCCATGTCGATTGCTTGAAGCTTCTCAGGTAAAATGGTTAAAACTCCCGCAAGAACCCCGCTTGACACCTAAAGAAAGGAAATTTTTAACAATATGTGAATCAAAGCACTCTTGTTTTTTTATATTGCTACGACTTTCTACGAAGGACCACACATCAGCTACGTACTGTCGCTTTATATTCCGGATTAATGCAGGCTCCATCTAGAAGCATGCATCCTTTGTATATGAACGAAGGATCTTGATCGTCATCGTCTCGTACGTTCACAGTTAGAGTAGTGGTTGTTGAGAATCTTTGAGATGCATTCCTGGCTCGATCCTTAAAAATACAAGATTAAGCACTGCAATACCTGCTTGTTATGTAACAGAAAGTAAATTGAATGAAACGTTGAACTGTGATTCAGGCAAAGTTGTCAAGCCTTAAATAACTAATAACTCTCGCCTCTTCAGTTTATTCGGCTAATAAATCTCTAAAGAGATTTGAGCTCTTTAGTTTTTTTTTAAAAAGAATATGAAGCTATTAAGATTGCAGCACATTTTGATTGCGCTCACCGAGGCAACAACGGTCACCAAAAATCTCTGCGTCCTTTCATAGTCTAAATTTCTGGCCACAGTCACTTGGCCCTGATGGGGTAACTTAATGGAGAAAAATCCATAACCGTCTGCTGTTATAATGCGATTCCTTCCTATCCCGTCATCCGTGCCCAGGCCCTTTCCGTCTCCGGGAGTGATGGTATACTCTGCCAAGCCGTTCACGCCCGCATCGATATCCCGTGCTTGTATGCCTTGAAAGATGGTAGTCCCGATAGGTGTCAACTAAAACAGGAGAGTTACTTGAGAAAAGGACGTCTCCGAACAATCCTTCGTTTAATAGGCGATGATTTCACGTTAACTGATTTGTTTCCGATCTACATAGGGCGAAGAAAATTCAAATTCGAGTCAAAAGTTAGAAGCCAACCTACCCATAAGTGCCTTAATTTTTTCCAAGGTTAATCAGGTTAGTCATTAATATAAACATTTATTATGTATAAAAAAGAGGTGAAGGGACATAATCAGCTAGGAACCAAGGCCAGGCATGATAAAAGTAGGTGTGAACTAAAATACGGTCAGGAGCGGATCGTGTCCCAAAAATCGATGACTTGATTGTCCCGAAAGAAGAACAACCAATCAGCACAGAATGAAAAGTAGCTGAAGGTTGAGTGGATAATGCATAAAGATATGAAGAACGCTCTTTGCACAAAATAATAAGGTTTCAAATTGGCAATGTAATTTCTTCCATCTACACCCGGCTTTACATCACTTGGGTCAACCGCGTTTTCGGGGTCAGTTTCATCGAGGAAAAAGAAAAGTGACAAGACATTCATCCGCATACCAATGAAACGAGATTTTTGCAATTGCATAATGTATAAAATGTGTGCTAAACTAGATGTTTATTTTCGGTGACCGCGAATGTAGCCGCAGACGGTTGTTATGTATCTTCCCTTCCTTTTCGACACGTCAATATCAAAAACTTGATTGGTTGCACAACTGTAGAAAAAAAACATAACGTTTGCGTATTTCTCCGTTCGTCTAAACTGTTTGCAGCTATTCACAAGGTGCCTCGATTTGTTATTCCAAGCCCGTCGCGAGGAACACGACGAAAGTCTTAATTCTTATGGGCGATGGAAATCGAAAAGGAAGGACTTAGGTTTGCGTTGCGTGAAAGTTCATAGCGATCGTGTTTACGTGCGGGCTTCATTCCCGATGCTTCTAACCATCTCCGTCATTCTTAATGAATAAAAATCATTCCCTGAGGATGCCTTGCCGAATTTCACTTAAAAGTACTTTGTTTTTTGTCTCCTCAGACAAATGCGGAAACAACAATAACAAACCTGACATTTATTATGTATTCATTACATAATGTTAACCGCATTTGTTCGCGCTTCGTTGACCCTCCACTATTCATAACCTATGCCTTTATTAATCTCTGCAGCATGTCGTAAATTCATTAAACTCTCTTTACCCGCTAATCGCGAGATCCGACTGCTACACATGAAGAACTTATTGACCTACCTCCGAAACCGAAGTCTCGTAAGGTGTATTGATGAAATGCGGGGCGTTGTCATTTATATCCGCAACTCTGACAATTACAGGTATTGTCCTCTTCTTGTTGTTGCTTTTAACGGTGCAAGTCAACTGAAAGAGGAATTTATAATAATATGAATATAAACATATACCTTATATATAAGTTTGATGAAAATTATTGATGCACATAATTTATATCTCGAATTGTATTTTAAATATTATTTTATAATATATTTAATTCAATATGATTTATATAATTTACAGTTATTTAAAATATTTTTTTAAGTATTATCATTTTAAAAATATTATAAATAAACCTCAATTTAATTTAAATATTCTGCCAACAATTTTGAAATCAAAGTATATGTCTCAAGTCTTTAATGATAAGCATAAAATTCACATCTGAGATAGATAAGATTGATACATAAAATGTAAATCTAAACTATTATCAACTTTTGAAAAGTCCATATCTCATGTTGTACACCGAGGATTGTCTTCATACAATTACTACAAGAGCAGCAACGCTTGTGATTGATGCAAAATGCCGTTAACAAAGAACTGGAAACAGATGCTGTTCACTGAAGAAATTTGGCGGTTTACTCGATGGCTTTGCACAAAGCTATTCTGCATCAACTGGAAAAGGTAACTTTGTACAGTCTTAAATTCGCAGGGGAAAACCGATATGGGCGGAAAAGAAAAGTATCATCCACCTATTTAAAATATCGAATACAATGAACGATTTTGTAACGACCAAAAATCGCGTCCGCCAATGACAATTCGTGATGTTCGTGAAGTAGATAGAACCATTGAAGGGAAATTGATGTTAGATAATCTGGAAATAATCCAGACCAAGTATGAATAAGGAAAACCGGTTTTTCTACATTGGAATAAGGCTTGTCCACCGTGACCGCAATGCAGCACAAACTATGGCAGTGGCATTCCAGGCTTTGCTTTCGAGGAAGTGCCCGGACTGATTTTTCATCTGAGTAACTGGAACTTGATGCCAGCCACAGCCGGTGACTGACGAAAAAATTTTTTAAAAAAAAGGAAGAGTAGATTTTCAAACAAGGAGAATATTACAATTACTTATGATACTGAAGAGAATAGGCTCTGGAAAAGGAAACGAAGATGTGAAGTTACTATATAATACATGAGGATGATTAACATGATAGAACTGATGCAATACTTCATTGGGAGTGCATATACTATGATGATGTTTTCGCTTATCTTGTCACGAAACATAAGTTTGCCTAATTAAGCGGTGTCGCAATATTCGCGGGCATATCTTGCATCGTGTTACGATTCATGAAATCCTCTAAATATTCCACCATTGAAATAGCGTTTTCTTTTGCATAAAGATAGGATTATGCAAGTATATGCGTATGTATGTCTTGTCTGTCAACATTATCGTTCGGTCTTTGGTTATCGTTTTCGATTATCGTGCAGTCAAGCATTTGTGCAACTGTCAACCTTAAGGCCCTCATTTTCAAACGGACTTCTGAATTCGAAATTGCCCAAAATTTCATCGCTTGTACCGCGATTTTATATCAGTTCTGATCCTTTGAATCTTTTCTGATTATTCTCTTCACATTGGGAAGAAGGAAAAGTTCCCTTCGATATCGGCAAAACTCCTATAATTATCAATCTCACGACGGGCTATGCCCCTTTGGTTAAAATATGAATCCTACATTGCACTATAAAAAGACGTGATCAGCGCTCGAACACGATTCTTTACTTTTGCTATAATGTTTCAATTACTAACCTAATTATGAATTCTTATCGATGTAAGTCATCAGAAGCGTTGCTTTCATTCGGGAAATAAAGAAAGACCAAAAAAAACCGTGAATTTTAAAACTTTTGGCGAATTCACGATTAACGTTTACATCTTGTCCACAGTAAGTGTACGCGCATAGTGGAACATATTCTTCGGGTAGTCGTACTTGGCTTTTTCGATTTACGATTTCTTTATATAGCATAAAAATTGTGCGCTTAAATTATGGAAATCCAATTTCAAAATAAAATAATTTAGTAATAGTGAAGTTACCGAACAAGTGATCAAAAAAAGCAAATGCTTATAAATTTTTTTTTTGCATCAGGAAGGATAAAAACGACGATTCAAATGATGAAATATACGGGGAAAATTAGAGTTCTTCCCTGATGCCCGAAATTTTCATTATTCCGACTCACCTGGAAGACAATATGCGACAGATTGTCCTTGTCGCGATCAAGGGGTTCGAGCAGTTGAAGGCGCTTTCCGTTTAGTATGAAAGTCGGCTTTCGATTTCCGAAGATCAGATCCAAAGCGATCTCCGTGAAGGGATCCCCAATTATCGGCAGATCCACCGGAGTCGTCGACTGGGTAATCCCTGGAGAAAAAAAAGAAAAAAAAATCGGTCTGGCGACTCTATTAGAAGAAACATGTCAAGGATCTACGGTTAAAGGACTTGCCATTGCTCGACATGAAAACTTACGAAGATGATATCGCACACGACGTGAATGTTTAAATAAAATAAAATAAATATTCGTTACAAGAAAAATTTGCCTGAAAGTGACATTTCTCGTGATAAACTATATTAAATGCTTTTCACTGTATCACACTGATATATGAATTAATTATGGAAGTGTGCGGCTTTTATAAATTAACTTAATTAAACATCGAGTAATAAGGCACTTATTGTACTCATGCGCACATCTTGAATTATTACAGGAACTTTACGATTGGACTTTAATAATTTCATTTTTTTGTTGATTATTAAGGATCGAGTTTCTATTCCTTAAGAAGCAATAATTAAAGATAAAACTAAAAATGATCCTTTATGGGGAAGAAATGCAAATTAGAGAAAGTTCAAGTATCATACAAAATCTGGAAGCAGAATAACACGTTTGACGATAATTAATAATAATTAATGTAAAAAAAATGAATACTTGAAAATTAAAATTAGGATACGGTATTATATTAAAACTGCATCTTGAACAATAAGATTTTCTAACGAAAGTTTCCTTTAGAAAACATTGATTTTGCTTTAATGAAAAAGCGAAACTAATAATTGAAAAAAATCATTTTTCTTTCCCTAGATTCATGTTAAAAGACGAACTGCGTTAATTTACAATTGCCAAAACAATGTCATTGCTCCGACGTAAATATTGCTTGCTCCGAAATTAAATAATATGAAAAATTGATGAAAGTGATATCCCGATGTAAAGTTTGACACTTCTGCATGCTGGGGAAAATATATTTAAAACAAAAAAGGAAAATACCATTTCCTCTGCTTTCTTCGATGTCCATGATAATGTTCGATTCACCATTCTCCACCTCGCACAAACCTGAAAATAAGCGTAAAAAAGGAACATGAAAAGAATAAAATAAGAGAAAGAAGTGAGCTTTTGGAAACTTAGAGAGTATTTGTCAATTAAGGAAAAAACGGGTCACCGCAATCGGTGTAGTCAACAGGAAAATTCGCGTCGTGCGTTCAGAAATCTCGCCGCGCATTTCGATCACATTTAAATTTTCAAAATGGTCATCGAATTTCAAGGGCAAGACGCGTGACTTCCGTCAACTTTAAATAATCGTAACACGTTTCTTTGTACTTGAATTAAAAGAAAAAAGTTTTGATATTGTTATTATTTTTTTATATGCAAGTTACATTATTGCCGTTTATTTTTATTCCCCTTTCAAATTTTATGGTTAGTTTGTTTGAATTACTGGGGCCAGGAAAAGTATGGAAGTTCCGTTTGCAAAAGGTGCGATCGATCCAGAGAAACTCGAACCGAATGATGCTTTTTTCTTTTTCTGTCTATGTCCTTCCTCCCAATAATTCATCGTTTTATTAATATAATATGCATTTCGCCATATTCATACACAGGCGATAGACCTCTTAAACGTAATGGCACTAAACTGCCACGAATTATATACGTCATGGAAATCAGAGTTTTTCGATCCGATGTGTATAAACTCCTGCGGTGAGCTCTTTATATTATCATATTCGGATAATAATACAGCGGGAGATGTTTCAAACTGAATTTTTACTTCCTCGCGAAAAACCATCGTTATAATGCTAATTGTAAAAATTATGGTACCATTTAATACAGTTTTAAACTAACCCCAACACGTTATACTTTAGTGTAAAATCAAAGTTTAAATTTAATAACAAAGAATTATCATAATTATGTATTCAGAAAAATTCGAACTTTTTGGTTAAAACACAATAAGAAATTGGTATTTTACTTCGGTCGTTACCTTAGGTTATTGAGAAATTACAACGGAGATCGTTATAACATATTATCCCAGAAAGAAATACTTTCAATAATATATAACACATATTATATAATTTACAGATGTATAATTTATATATGAATTATTTAAAAAAAATTTTTTTAAATTTAACCTACTTTTACGATATAACATATTCAAGTAACCGCATTGCGTGAGGATTTTATGCCAATTATATTAATTCTTTTTTTCCCTGACATTAATCTTTCAACGTTATCATGGTTTTTTCTCTGGTGGGGCTGGTAAATGGGGGAAGGTATTCCTTCTACACAATTCACGGGATAATTTATTATTAGTTTCAGGGATTTTTTTCTTGCGAGTCAGGCAACATCATTCAAGGATTAATCAAGCACGAGGACGGAAACGGAAATCAGAAAGTTGCGTTTGAAAAATAATCCATAGGGAAGATGGGATTTTTCATTCGTTATCGAGGGGCTATTTCAAGATTTTAGCCTCGAATTACCATTGCGCGCATAAATTTTGCCCGAAAACAAAAATAGAAAATCTTGTTCCTTCCGTGCGAGGCGGCCGCTCAGCCATCTTTAAGTTGATTAATAGTTCGCCTGCTTTCAAATGTTACCAAAGTAAAAATCCCCCTTTCTATTGTATTCTGAATCAAAGGAATTTCGGGGATGGGTGCGCGAAACTATCAATCTATAAACATATTTTCCTCTCAGTGGTTTTTCGTTCATTGCCACTCGTGCCGGGAACAGAGTGAGAGAGAGAAAAATTTGCCAATCATGCTCGTAAATTATGTTTTAGGAAAACATTTCGTAAATTACTAATCATTAGTATACGTTTTAGGAGAGAGATAAATGGTGAAGGTTTTCGGAATAATTTTCATTTTTGGAACTTTCCAAGAGCGTTTTACCGGCTGCGGATGGTCATCCCATTGTGGTGTTAATTACTTGAAGAAAAGCGAAAAATTTCTTGGCAGCGAAGATGTTTGGCAACCATTCCGCGGGCTCTTCGGGTCATCCACTTCTTGTCCGTTACGGGGATTACCATCACGGACAACGTTGCTATTAAAAATCCTAGAAAAATTTCCGCAGTGTCTCCCTTGAAAATCTTCCGCCAAACGGTATCGAATAAGATTTCGCGTTATGCTTTCTTTCGTTGGGCAACTCTATCGGGACCTCCCGTTACTTTTGCATCTTCGACAATGAGGAAATTACGATGGCAACCGAGTTGCGCGGATTGTTTCCCGAGGAGACACGCTAAGGTATCCTGTTAACTTGGCAAGCACGTTGAAAGGATGCACGGATAAAATACACTCCTGTCTACTCACCTCCTTTGGCGTGCAACGAACGAACTAATGCAGACGCGATCAGTGTTAGAAAGGCGACTCTGCCGCAGGTCATTGCGTTCCATATCTGCAAATAAAAGAAGTTCGCTTGGTGTTATTGCAAATTTTTACATATCCATATGTGTGCGTTTGAGTAGGTGAACAACTTGTGTTAAACACCATTCATCATAAGAACAAAAAAAATGAATCTATTTAATTGAAATTGGTTCATATTTTTGATCAATGCAGGATCGGAAGAAGTGAAACACGGTTTTCCACTTCACCCGGTAGTATTGAATTTTTGTCTGTGTGGGACCAGAAAAGTGCAATTCGAAAGTGGTTTAACATTGGATGATTCTTTACATCCGCGTAATTCTTGAAAAGGTATCCCATTCGGTTCTTTCCTTTCTCGCTTATTCAGAAATCTTCACACGACCGTTTCCTTTAATATGGTACCAATATTTCCAAGCACAGTGTCAAATAATTTTTTTTGCGCTGCGATTTGAGTTTGGAGAATTTTTGTCGGTTCCATCTCTTCTTAACACCTAAATCCAACCAAATGTGATGTAAGGCTTACTGAGGCTTAAATATTTTTAATTTTACATTAATTATTACTGTAAATAAAATTTTAAACCGCAACAAAGATGCAACAATTAAAATGTAATTTTTTTCATTCCTTAAGTGCCATACCAATTAAATATGTACCTTAAGTTATCACTCTTCACAATCGAAATATTATATCATACATTAATTAATTCATTCATTTTAATACCATACTAACTATCAACGTCATATATCATTCAAAGGCGACTTAATCTAATTTTAATCCAAATCTTGCCATCGCCTATAATAACTTCATTTATGGAATAAACTAGCCTTACTTCAATCTACTCTAAATCCCTTCTAGCTTTGAATACACCTTACTTCAAACTTAATATATTACCATTTAATCGAAAGGCTGAATGTCGTTCAAGCTTAATTCCATATCCTATATACATATGCGACATAAATATAACCTTGCTCAATATCAGTCATGAATAATAAAAAGGAATACTAAATAATTTTACATTCATATATATATAAAATATTATTAATATATATAATGCTAATCATTATAATTATATATATTAATGCATTATATATATTTATATAATGCTAATCATTACTAATTTCAATTTTTTAAAATATTGTAATAAAGTTTATAAATAATGTTTACTTTACGTTACTTTTGTGAAATAATTTTTATATTAATTACATTTACGGTACGGTTAAGTAGCTAATTTTATAAGAAATATAGGTATAAATATATATTGAGCTAAAAGCACTTTTTCTCTCAGTTTTATAAATTAGAAAACTGAGCAACTTAATATTCAATGCAAGCAATGCCGATATTTGAACTAACTAAAAATTTGGCGATATAATAAAACTTTTTAACTAATTTTATAATTAAATTCATCAGAGTTTTGGTTCGATCTAAGCAATTTTAATTTAATTTCAACTATAAATTTATAAATCAAAATTTAATTAGGAACAGAAATTTAAACTTTAAATAACAGCAGCCTTTATAAGTTTAATTTTAAATGTGTAATTGATAAAAAGAAGTAACTTTCTCACTCATTCTCTTTCAAAAAATATTTGGAGAATATTTTGGTACAGTGTCAGTCGCCGAGGTATGGGTTACCGAAAATATATTCGGGAATTTTAAAACGCAGTTACGAATGTTTTTCAGCAATCCCCAACATTAATGGTAAGATTGCCCAAATTTTTTATCACGTCAACCGGTTTACCAATGCGACAAAAGTTTCAGGAACTCGCAATCGAATTGTTCAGAATACTCAGACTCTGAGACCACAAAAAACGCTTGGGAACAGCAAAAAATTTTCATACGATTTAGTCTTACACATCGAAAACTTTGGCAAAATCGTTTCGAAACCGGCTCTTCCATTGTTTCCCACCTTTGCCCGTCATTTTATTTATTTAACGAAATCGCAATATTTTATTAGTAACCCGTTTCCTTTGTTATTTAACCCGGTGGAAAAATAAATTTTGCGCAAGAGCGATTACATGAAACCTCAGTATCAAAAATCGCTGTGCGGCCACTGTCGAAAGTCGCACATGCAAGACACCATTGGACGGAACCGAAAAACTGCGACAGACAACCTCGAAGTGGAGAAAACGGGGTTGGTGCGGCAAGTGACAGGCTTCAAGCTGACAGGAGCTGTCCGAGAAAGCCGCACAATCGATCAATCAAAATTGTGCCTCTCAGCCATTAGATTACATCAGATTTATCACTATCTGATAATAGTCATACATTTATATAAACAAAAATCTTAATATTATTTTTTAGGAGAAAAAAACCTGTCAGAAATGCAAAAAATTTTGCAACTTGATATTTTGAAAATTAACATAATTAATTATCCTGCAACTAATTTGCAATGAAAAAAAAATAATTCGAAATATCACAATACACGTTTTTTCCCGACGTGTGTGATGTTTTCGTGTGGCCGTTGGTTTTCGCTCAGATCAACGTCAAATTCATTTACAGATCAGTGATTAAACGTGGCGAAACCATGCCCAACAATGCGGCATTTCACCACAAATTCAACAGATCAACCCTAAGCAGTAATTGGAATGAGTATAATTTTGCTTTTCAGTTGCATTATTTAATTAATCTCCTCAAAAATTGTTAAAATATGATTGAAGTAAAATAAAAAGGAAAGCTTTTTAATAATTAATCATCTACAGTTGTTCCTACGTACATTATATCACCATGCGCTCTTTATTGAATGAAAATTGCATTGTTAATGTCGCAAAACTGTTATTTTCATTTTTAACAAAATCATGTAAATATTTGTAATTACTTACTTATAAAGTGCAAATTAAATAAATTTTTATAAAATTTTAAATTAATATTAAATTAATGTATTTAATTTGGAAATTAGATAAATTTTCACATCGCGTGCAATTTTTTGCCATTTAAAAAGATATTTTTTAAATGTTTGCTAATAAAATATATTTTACTTTCCCTCGAACTAGAAGCTAGATAAATATTCAATAATGTTATAATAAAATGTATATTCATGTGCTCCAAAAAAAAAAATGTTATATTAATAGTGATTGTATTATAAAAATTATAGAATGTGAATGATATCGGTATCGGTAATGTCTGTTTTTATTTTGTGGAAAAGAATTACTTTTAATGATGACAAGTTTTTAGACATCCAATTTTTAAATTTAACTCCGAGACTTATATTGTTGTCACAGCTAATTTATTTTTCTTTCCGTTTTGACATGTTTTTCCATATATGAAATAAGATTTTAACGTAATGTGCAGCGGTTGTGTATTTCATTATGAATTACTGGGCGTCGTTGAATCCTAAATATTGCATTAGGTATGCGAAAATACATCTCCAATGTGATTATTTTCTTGTATGGAAAAAAATGTCGTCTTCTGCCGTAGCTGATGTGGAAATCTGTACATGTTGAGATAAAGCTAAATATTTACAATTAATGTCTGCTGAAGAAAGAAACTGAATCAGCAGTCGTATGTTTCTTTTGCAGCGGCGGGGGGGGGGGGTGAAAGGACAAGATGAAAATGTCTCTTGCCAACTGATTAAAATTCCGTGTAATTAACCAAATTTTTATCTGTCAATATCTGAAATTTTCAGAAGGGATTTCAAAGTTTTTTGCCAATGAAAGAGTGATAAATGGATTTAATTTAAATCATTAAAAGGGTTTAATTTGGAACTGGAATGTTCTATAAATTTCCCTTCTTGTTACTCACAAAGTAGATTACTTCTTTCCTTCTTTTCCCTTCACTAGCGAAATAATTTGCGTAATTTGCAGGGAAGAAAGGGAATTCTTTTTCATTTTACTTCGCGGCGAACCGAGAAAAACTTGTCGTTCAACTAATCTTGTCGGTCACCTTTTTTCACGATTTAAGGATCGCGTAAATAAACGAACGTGGAAGAGAGAAAAAAAAGAGACCGTTTGATTTGCTATTTTCATCCCGGTTCGCCTCCACGCTCGCAAAGTTATTCTGAGTAAATTCAACCTGGTTTGGGTGATTCGCAAACTCCGATGCCATGTTCGGTCGGAAGATAGCCGGTAAAGTTCCCCTTATTCAAGACTTCGAATTGTCGACGGTATCAAAAGCGCGTTTCCGTTATTTTGGCCAGTCCCGATTTCGATTCGGATAAAATTCGTATTTTCTTTGGCGGTGAGTGCAGTCGATTTAGTTCTCCGTTTTGACGAAGTGGTAAAGTAAGAATGAAAGACAAAAAAAGCGCGGCTTCCGAGATATTCGGACATTTCACAAAAAAAAAAATCGAGTTAAAGGGGTTGGAGAGCGAATTGAGGTTAAGCTAACAGTAAAAATATTGTAGTGCCTGAATTTTTTGACGTCACGTCCGAGGACCGCGTTCATATTTACAACGGGTCAGCTACAAACGTGTGAGAAAACTCATTTTGAAATGTTTATAATCACATCCCAGCAGCAACCAATGACGTTGATTAATAAAGTAAAAACGAGGAAGATAGCGTTCATGGCTGCCGATGGTGTTAATCCATCATGAAGCGGAAAAGGTACGTACGCGTTTTTTCCTCTTTTTTTTTTTTACATATGATTAACCGAGTTCGTTGCCACTGATCGAGTGAGTAGTTCCTCGATTTTATCGTTTCGCTCCTTCATGTTTCGGATTCCCGCCATTTTTTTCTGCCACTTCGGTTTGTCAAAGAATTATGTTTCGTTAAAAAAAAATCAATTGTAATGTTCGATAATGGTTATTCTTTCTTTTGAATTTTTCTTAAGTGGTCAGCTAACGAACTGAAATACCTTTCGAAACTGATTCTCATAATTAATCATAATTCTTATGTCGCGCTCCCGCGAATTTTTTAGAAAAAATTTTATCATCAGCAGCCTGCGTTTTCTGTCGGTATTCGAGACGAAAGCTTATCTTTTTCTAAGTGCAATCACTTGCCATTTTGCGAAATCAAGATATGCAAAAAAGAGGCAGCTATACAAAAAAATTTTTTCTTTCTATATAAGATAGAGGAAAGTCTCAGGAGAAGAAATCAACGAAATCCGTTCATTTTTCGTTTCGTTTTCGTGCAAAAAGGAAAAGGATTCCGCAAGATCCACTAGATCCTCCTCTCTAAATTTTCGCGTTTTGCAGGTGACGGGTATTTTATATTACGTCAGCGAAAGTGACCAAAAATTGGTGGAAGTAATTTCAGAGCTGCCGGGGGACATAGCAAAAGAAAAAAGAGGTGATCTGCGCTGGTTGATCCTCCTGGTCACCCGAATAAGACGCGAACGTGAACAGAATGCCCCAGCAACAGATATTTCTGGACGTTTCTTTATCTTTCGGATGCGGACCGAAATCATCCCGCGCATTTCTTAACAATGCTCGTTCGTTTGTTCCCCGATTCAATTCACATTATCAATTTTAAAATTAATTGAAATATAATATAAAATCCCGTTTCCCATTCGCATTCATTGCACCTCCCGGCACAACGTAACACGAGGAGCGAAAACATTTTGCGGCTGCACGCATGCGTTCGAAATTAAGCACCGGATCGTGTCAGCAGAATGAAAAAAAGTCAGGTTTCGAGTGAAGCTCTACGCAAACACAAATAACAAAATCCTCTTTTTCCTCGTGGAAAAAAAAGCAATTAATTCACATGGGTGTTCGCAATTAACAAAGGTATAATTTCAACTCCGACGGGTTGAAACTAAAAGTTTAAGGGTGAAATTCGCATCCGCCATTCATCCGCATTCGCATCACCTGCCATGATTTTTTTGGGGATGTATTATTTGAAACTCCGGCATATAAAATCCGCCGGTTTGCAAATAATTATATATTAAAATTCACGTGTGTCGTTAAATCATCATCATCGTCCAGATAAATGTATCGTGTTATAAAGTAGAAAAATTGGTTTAGCATTTTAGTGCCACGATTGACTTAAATTTCTCTCGTTTACAGTTCCGTTAGCGGTAACAAGTAAAAATATAAAATTGTTCCGAAAAGTTGCGAGGGAATATAAAATATTTCGTCACATTCATCGCAAACATAAAAAAAAATTAAGTCGAATTTCAGTTTTAAACCTAATACACCTTTTTCACGACTTTTTCCACATCAATATTTTATTTTATTGAAACTTTTTTACGGCAAGGATTATTTTCGACAGCACAAATGATTAACTTATTATATTTATCGTATAATAGTCCAAATATGGGTGAATTATAATCAAAATTTGTCCTTTGACATTAGATCATTTATTAATAGTGTGTGGTTCAGAAAACAGGCTTTGCTGTACACAATATATATCTTTTAAGTAATGGTTTTTTATAAAAAAAATTCTATAAATTGTGTTTGCTTGACGACCAACAACACCGGATTGGACTTAATAAGCTGTATTAATTCACGAAATAGGGGATTTCTGATGTTTAAAACGTTCCTTCTAACGAGTGTGCCATCAACAATTGTGTTTTTCTGTTTGTACAGAAAGGTCATGGAGGAGTTTCGTGAGAGCGAAAATAAAAAAAATAAAGTACACGAGATAAAATTGCCAGTTTAAGACAGTTGTTCTCTCGATATTTGCCAATAGTGCGGATTCGTTAGACAAATACTTAGCAGAAACAATAATAACTCAGTAACAATGCCCCGGCTGCTTTTGTGTGCCCGCATTGACCTCCTTATTTCTTTACGTGTCGGTTGATGCTCCGAATTTGTGCTATTTCCTTATCTATCGGTCTTAAAAATGCCAGAGAAAACCCAAAATTTAAGGCTTGGATGAATTGGCGGCCTAACTCGTTTCCATACGCCGCGATCGCCGCACCCAAAGCGAAGCATATTCCGAACATGCTTCCGGGGAAATTTGGACGAAAATTAGAAGGTGATCCTCACTTTCTGTCCATCCTCGCTTCCTTTAAGGAACTCAATTAACTTAAAGGAAAATTAATTTTGAAGGAATTTGAAGCAAGCATCGTAACTGGTGTGATGCGACAGAGGAAAGAGGGGAGCCTTCTCTGGGTAATATTGTTCAGTCCTGAAGGCATTGCCATATATGATGTATCTGAACTATCCGAAGAAGAATTCGAAAATTTCGCAATGTGGACAGAAGCTCTAAACGACGTCAAAAACAACTCTCCAATATTTTTCGGAAGGTGGCAAGGAAATGACTGGCATTTTGCGGAAAAAAGCTGATGCTCCATGAAGGGGAACGTGAACGTCACGCATCAGCAAAACTTCAAATATCTCGTAAATTGGATAGAACGACGCCGAAGACATTTTGTTTATATTGCAAGGCGTAGCACCCGTTTCTCGTATAGTTTCAACTTCCCCCCCCTCCATGGGATGAGGCACGTTGATTACACGTGAGTGCAATAATTCCACGTGCACGAAGACCGAAAACGTAAACCCACACTTTAACAATTCATTTAATTAACGGGACCTAATACGTTCGTGATTATTTATTCATTTATGTATTCATCCTATTCAAAATGAAGAAATTTTATTATACTAGCGTTAGCGGAAAGATGACCCGGGACCAAGAGAGGTACAGATGATTTATTTTCAACAAAGAATTTGAGAGAGAGGGAAAGAGAGAAGAAAAAAAATTGACCTTAGAACTTGAGTATGTTGGCGGTCTTGCAAGCTTGAAGAAGTGGCACTAATTTCGTGAAGATTGGCACCCCAAAGGGATAGCCTGATAAAGAAGGACTTCCTCTTAAATAACGGTGGCGGAGGAAGGTGCACTCGCGTGTAGCAAGATTTCGATTTCATCATGCGGGACGTCGCTTGAACTTTCCAGGAAGAAGCCCCGGCTTGTCGCCGTAAAGGATGGATAAAAGGAAGAGAAAAAGGAGGAACTTTCAGAAGAGGAGAGCAACTAGAGCGTCGATTTCTTCCACAACCGCACAATTAGCGCGAATAAATTTTCTCACAATTGCTCAATCCGCTCGCATTAACCGAGTATATTTACTAAATATGATAATAATTACCCCTGCGGTTGCCGTTAATGGAAGTGCTTAAGTTAAAGTAGGTTAGAAATGCCAGACATGAGATGATTCTCGATTAATCATGGAAGGAGAAAGTTTTTTCGGTAAGACAATGGTGGCACGCACTTTGCCAGAGAGAGCCAATGCAGAATCGATCTCCATTACGACCCTTCCCCCTGTTCTACCCTCATGCTGAAAAATGCGGCTTACTTTACTTTTGTGTAATTGAAGTCCTTTCGAAATGTATGTATCTGAGTAAAGCAAAAGAAAAAGTTCCAAGATTCTGAGAGCCTTACGAAAATGAAGGTAAACTGACCTAACACGGCAGAACGGGAGCTTCGCCGCAACGAAACATTCATACGCGATATCGGATGGCTAAAGCGAAAGGCGGACTGGTTGGCATTACACGCAATTTGTGATCCTCGACGCTGATGAAAAAGGTTCCTTGAACCCTTTGCCACATGGAAAGTTTACTGGTTCTTCCAGCCCAATCAAATTTCCAGCCGGGTTACAGCATCAGAGGGCAGAAAAGGTGCATGGCGAGAAATTCCTCGGGATTACTTTAATTGCTAAGCGGAAGTGGAACGCATTTAAATAACCTAAAATTAATCGTTAAACAAGTGCATAAAACTGATAAATTTTCTATTCTGTGACATTCTTTTTCCACACTACAATGGGTATTTTTTTCCGCGGCGGAGAAAGTATCCGCAGGTATGAATAAAAGCAGGTTCAGGTCGATGGTATGACCTTTTAATATAAACCAACAATCTGTTCTCTTATTTATGTTACTCCGCGAGCACAGATAGATTCGGAGTTCGCATCATCGGCTCTGAAAGCATACTTGCGGGTTCCACGTCGAGGAAGGAAGATTTGCCAAGCCGGTCATCGGGTATGACAGATTTAGGCTCCGCACCGGGTAAAAATGCTGAACAACCGGTCTGATTCTCGTAGCAATTCGAAAAAAGCCACTTCACCAACATCGCTTAATGAGCGAACGCGTTGATATGCCTCTCAATGGGAAAATCAAAAACGCTTTCAATAAACGAGTCGTAAATGATAAATAAATATATTTTTTCTGGCACGAATCGCGATCGACATTTAATCTTTGCGATTTACTTTAGGTGCACACCACTCAAACCTGTATCCTCTTCAATAAAAACAGAATAAAACTTTTTATAATTTTTTTTCCTTTTCTTATTGAAGTTTCCTGACTTTTCGGCAGATGGAACTTCCGGTAAATCTTAAAATCAAAGCAGTTTGCTCTGCCTATTTGATTTTGGAAAATGCACACCTCTCATTAAAGGAAAAAACGAATCATCGATTAAAAATAGATTAAAAAACGAGAAAGTTAAAGTAATTATCAAAACATTGCCAGACGTGATATCTATCTTTTATGAATGCATTATAAAAATTAGATTTAAAAATTGGATGCTGGACGCTCAAATCGACGAATTGCAAAATAAGAAAGATAAGGTCCGTCGAGTGAATTCGTCCAGAGGCAAATTATACATTGGTTTACAGGCATATTTGGATGCCTAACATCACGGACACCGATTTGGATTTGGCAACAATAATGGTGCCCGTTCATTAAGGAACGGTTTCGCACTGTTCGGCGTACACGAATCTAAAAGTAACATTTAACTCTAAGCTTATTTAGTGTAAGATACACCGCTTCACATGACTAAGCGTTAAATCAAGAGACAGATCAAATTTCCATACAATGTGTTCCACGAAAAGAGTTAAGTTCTATTACATTAGCATACGATGCCGTCAATGTTGGGTTTATCCGAGAGCAGCTTCGAAGTTAATTTCTACTAAATGCGTGTGTGTAATAAAAATAAATAAAATAAATCAACCTTGGAGCGCTGCCCCGAAACCTGAACTCTAAATTTTGCGTGAATGTTCGACATTAAAGCCACTTCGAACCATTCAATTGAGGCAAACCTTGAATGGGTTCGATTCACAAGCTTTTACGGCTCTGAATAAAAGAAAATTCTTTTTTACCCTTTTAAAAGATTTTTGTTTGATGGAGCACAAGAAACGCGCTTGAAACTAGCAGCTAACGAATATACCGCTATAAACGTCGTATAAAACAGGGTTAAGTGGGACACATTTCAATTGCAGCTTCCACGTTCGTGTTTAGCTTATGCAAATACACCGCTTGAGCTGACCATAATAACCTCAATATTTAACACGGATGTACGAGTACTGTATTTATACGTAAATTAACAAAATATTTAATAAAAATCGAATGCCGAATCGCTTGCCGAATGCTGTATTCGTCGCATGTTCCACAGAAAATGGACATTCAACGGCGGCATGCAAAACGGAGTTTGTTACATTAACAGCTCAGTGGCGGAATTTGAGGATAATTCAGTGCACGTTTGTGAAATAAGATATCTTTCTATATATTTATTTACAATTTAAATAATTAAATCATCTTGATCACGAGTGAAAGAACCTTATGAGTGGTTTTTGCACTTCCGAGTTGTGTCGCCGAGCTTTTAATAATAGACTTGATAATGGCTTGAACGTCGAAGATGTATCAGCATTTGGAATTGAGGCTAGTGTAGTTTGAACCGGATAGAGCTGAAACGACTTGTCAAACCGATATAGACCTGAAGGTAGTGGGATTGAATAAGGGTGTGGAGTTAGAGATATATCGAAGATGGTTTAAGTCTGGAAGAGAGTGCTATTTTGTTAAGTTACGAATTCGTTCTTCTGCACGAATTTTCCATACTCACGGAGCACTGTCTGCGTCTTGTCTTGTCTCATTCACAGACGATTTGCCACGTATTATTTGGGGATACAGGACAATTTCAGAAGTCGGTGGCAGGCATGAGTGCCATCGTGGAGGCGACCCCCCCGATTATATGGAGCCCATGGAACGTAGCCACGATGGTGTCTTATACCAATAATGTCGCAAGTACTTAAAGACATGGTCGATCCGAATTTCGAGGGAGCTTTTACGGAGAACGTCCCGATACCTCTCAGCATACTCTTGAGGTTTGTCCCGCTTGGCCCCTATGGCGACTGTCGATGATAACCTTGCTCTTGACAGAATAATGAAAATCATACTGGGAGACAAGGAGACGTGAAATTTGTCCGCCCTCTTTTGCGAGTGTGTGATGCGTATTGAAAAGGAAGGATGAAAGAATCGAGGAGAATAATAGCAAAATGACTTCTCCTCGCTGTAAGAGTCATAGGATTCATCTCAGGAATCACGCACCACCGGAATCTCCTTCGAATTCTACATCCACTAGCAGGGTTTGGCACCCTATCTTGGGGTCACGTCGTATATGAATCATATAAGACGAGCATTGCCATGCAAAGCATTCTGTATCTCAGTAATGATTTCTACATGCAAGCTATTGAAGACTTGATTTTTTGAAAAGGTTATGGGTTCCGGATCGATTACGGTTTGAAAAAGATCCGATAGCTGAGATTTACACATTTAAAAAAATGTTCACCAGCTAAAACTACCCTGTTTTAGTACTGTACACTAAAAACTGTAACACTACCCGCGCGGATACCCGTAGCTTTCTTATGCAATAAAAAAAGTTTGCGATTAAACATATAAGTTGGCGAACATTAGTCGGCTTGCACTCTTTGAATGAGATGCTCGAGTGGAGTGTCGTGTAGTCGGAAGTGACTAGGATTTGGTTGACTAGAGATATTAGGACATTTCTTTTGCGGGCTAAGAGATGGTTAGAGGAAGTATGAAAATATACGTCGCCGCAGTAGAATCTGCGGTACAAGAACATGGAAAACCGATCTGTGTGGTGTCCAATAACAAGGACGTCGAGAAAAAGAAGATGGGAGTCATTTCCGCTTCTATTTGGAATTTAATGCTGGGATGTACGAAACTGTGAAGTGGGCGAGCAGAGTGGCCACAGAGAAGAACAATAAGTTTCGAACATCAGCGAACTGTTCGCGGCAGAACCAACACTTAGTATTGTAGGCAGAATTAGTCTAGAAACCGGAACGGATTACTAAATAAATCAAAAAACTATACAAAAATTCGGATAGAGGAGGAAGTAAAAAGATTTAGAAAGATTCTGCATCGAAGATTGATTGTGGATTCTGCAACAAAAATTGGCCGTGGCACTGGTTGAGATTTGAAGTTTTCATACATGGCGGCAGTGGAAAGCAGAAATGATTGTAGGTGGCTTTAGTGTCCATCAGGGGGTTGTGGAAATGGCTCAAGAGAGTGAAGCAGAATTCATCGAAGGATATTTTCGTACAGGAACTTCTTTTCTAACTATATTGGTTCAAACGTCTATAATAGTCGATTGCCGGAAAATCTCAACTTTTGGGCATATCCATGTTGATGTGTCTTAGGGGACGGGCCAATATTTTTCGAAGCAACTCCGAAACTAAGAAATAATGGTTGCCGCCTCCGTTCTGGGGTAAGGAAAATTGTCCCCGCGGGACCAAGAGTCATCGAACACAATGCGAGCAATGGGCAAACCGCTCATGCCGCGGCATGCGCAGTATTTATGGGTGTCTCGCTAATTCGCCTACAAAACAGCTCGTTTCAGGCTTGAGGTATCGATGCATTTCCTCATTCGCAGAGCCTGCATCGTCAAATCGCAAGGTCACTGTCTCCTTATCAATCCGGAAGTCCAGTGCCAATGTAACGATTCCCGGGAAAAGATTTTTCCAAATCGGGCTTTGCATTGACTTCCGACTCCTCGGCGGAAGTGACACTGAGAACTACTCTTTGCAAATCTTCAATTCAATTAACGTTCTACATAAGCATACGAACTTCCGGCTCCTCCAAACCGCGACAATGCCTTAGCCCTGCACTGAAGCACATTTAACCAATATTCAACCTTAATTTGAGATATATTCAGATAAATCATAAATCTAAAAGATTTTTCGAAAGCCTCCTATTTTTTATAGGCAGAACGTATAAAAAAATAATATAAATTAAGATTTAAAGATAAAAAATTTATTTTCAAACATGCCTTCCTCAAAAAGATCAGCAGAAAAATACACATTCTTTTACTTCTAAAAAAAGCTGATCATTTTTTAAAAGTAAGTTTAAAATATAAGCTCACATCGAATGCGTTTAAAATATAAGCTCACGAAGTTTTATATATACATTTTTTTTCGCTATTGATATTTTTCACCCTAGTATAAATATGAATGTTTAAATATTATATAAGGCTTAATTACGAGTTATAATGAGTAGGTTACTACAACATTTGAATTATCTGAGTTGATGCAAAAGTTTTAAATTGTTTACATATATAGGGAGTTAGTATTTCCGCCTGACAAAATGAAAATCTGCTCTTAAATTTTTCTTTTTTATTTTGAAAATGATTTTCTTGTCGATTAATCGAAAGTGCGGACGTGATTATCTGCCCGGATTATATTTTTATGAAATTTCATAAGAAATAGCTTGAGGACAGTTGTCGCGCCGGTGTACCAAAGTCTCGCTTCTCCTCGAGCAGGGTGTAATTACCCGGGTTTGAAGGTTCTCATTATGACCTTTTTTTTTACGTGGCAGCGAACGTGTCGACGGTGGTCGAACTGCTGCCACATAGTGGAAAACTTCCCGAAGGACCCGAGGCTGGCAATCGTTCGAGGGGCAATTACCAATTTGAATGCAGAACAGAAAATAATTGCCCATTTGGTAGAAGGCTGGGGGTTGACGGGGGGGATATCACGCACTTTCATCGAAAATTGGTCTCTTCGTACCAAAGCGCTCCGTACGGGCGAGTTTCAAAATTTTATTGTATTATACTAATTTAGTATTTTTTTTATTCTGTAATATCATATTATTATTATTATTATTATTATCACTATTACTATTACTATGATTATGTCATTACATCAAAGTCAGTTTCACTTTTTTTTTATCCATCTGTTTTTCTTTTTCCCGGGCACAGGTTTTTATGTAATCATTAAAGGAATTTCGGCGAGGTTTTCCATTATGCGGATGTAAAGCGTGAAAAGGCAACGTCGGTTTGCGGAGCTCTTCAGGATCGGATTAAGGATGATCGATCGGGATCGATGGATCGGGTTTCGTAATCGAAGCGAGCATTTGCAGCAATTGAATTTGAATGCAATCATCGCCTGGAGATGATAAAAAATCTAACCCGAGTATTCCGGCTCCAGTCGCAGGCGAGTTTCTCGAAAAATTTCGGCCAAAGACCCCGTCAGCGACGCATCTAAAGGACACAAAACATTTTGGCATTGCGCAAGCTTTTGGGATTAACCACAATTGTGGGGAGTTTTCAACAATTATCTCTCCCGCTTTACATAAGCGAAATCCTCTTTCGCTATGTTGACTCGTAATTATGGAATCTCTATATATGAGAATCAGTTTGCGCATAAATAATTTATAAATAACAACGGTTGAGTTGAAAAATATTCATGTTAAAAATTGTGTTTTATATATTGCATATACGTGCATATATTTAGATTTATATATAACAAATACATTTACATATATATATTTGTGTGTATGAAATGAAAGTTAACAAATTTCTACAGGTGATTAAGAGTCTTTTTACGGATCTTTACCAGTCTTTTTCCGCTCTTTGTGACTTCCCATTTGCATCCACTTTTACAGACCTATTTATTCCACTGTTTTATGTAACGAAAATGTAAAACTCTTTTCGGGGAGAAATTATTTTGAAAAAAAATACATTTCATATGTTAATCATAACTCTCGCACATAATGCCGGAATCATAATGATAATGTTTAGCGTGGATGGTAATAACGTGCAACTGAAGTCGACATATGATTTTGTTGCTTAACATTACGTTCGGGAGATAATTCCTTTACCAGTAAGCGAAGAAAGCTTTTTTCTTCTGGTGTCGAAACCATCTTTTCGTTGGAAAAATGGCACGAAATGCGGAAGATCAGGTTTTGCCACGCAGCGAGCACTAAATTAGCCATGTAAAAATCTTCTAATCCAATTCTAATTCTCGTGATTGCTCTGTCTAGTCCGTTAACCATGAATTTAATTTGTTAAAATGTCCGGTCATTAAGATTGGTTTTGACCATTTTACGTAGTAAGTAAAAATTTCTTTCTGTTCACGACGAAAGCTTTCGTAGGCTTCAAGCACAAATTCTCCGTTTTTTTTTTAGACAAAACGAGCCAAAGCTGATCGTGGACATAGGCTGAATCTACAGCCAAATCGGCCTGCATCGGTGATTTCCTTAGGTGATGTGCAAATGCTCAGGCATCGGTGGAAGAAGAGTTGTGTAAACGACACGTTGTTGATTGCAATACAAAACCTGGCAGCTACTTCTGATAACTCCGCGTTTCCGGACCTTGTCTTTTAGGCAGAATGATGGCTAATGGAGAGACGTCCCTCGATATCAAGGCATCCAGAAGACATCCATTTAAACAAGAGCGAACAACTATCGGAACGGACGTGAATGAGATTGTAAACTTCGGAAAGTAGAAAAAGTTAGGATCCTGGTTTCAAAAAAAAAACATGATGCCCAGTAAGAACTTTGCAGGTTCATTGTGTACACGTAAGCGGAGTTATGTGCGTATGTAATTAATCATACCTGCAAATCAATATTATACATATGAAATAAATATATAACTTATAATGACGTTGGAACGGATAAATTTTCAAAGAAGCGGATTCCGAAATAATATAAATAATTGCCGCTTCTTAATGGATAATTATCTGTTGCATTACAATTCGTCCCAAACCAAAATGAATAAAAATATTTGGTAATATTTTTCGGTTGATAACAGACAGGGAAAAGTTTGCCATTTTAGATATTATAACTTTGAATTCACTTCCTATTCTATGTGGGATTTTTCCATTTTTCGGTTAAAAAGTCGTTTCGCTCGATTCTCCATGAAAGATAAGTTCATTTTGAGATGTCGCTTTTTTTTATCCGAGTGGATGCTCGATTTTCAACGTCGTTTTCATTACTTTACCTCTCTTGCTCTTTGCGGGAACATATGCTGTGGTCTTTCTATCACAATTCGCTATTGATCGAATGTACTTATCACAAATTTCTTATGAACAAACTCGCAAAAACAAAAACCGTAATTTTCCCACCTCCCTTCTTCTCTTGTAACAAATAATTCCGCTAACTGCATCACGGCTTTTATTTTTTATTATATTGTTCTTCTTCTTATTGTTGTTCCTTTGACATTTTGACGTTTTTAAATGCAACCTTACCCATCTTATACAACGGTCCCATGGTATTAGATGATCGTGATGTATTTTAAGTTTTAGAAGCGAGAATATCCACTTTCTTCGCTATGATACTTTAATGTGGCAATTCGTTGACGAAAGAGAAGCGAGCCCCAAACCGTGCTTGGGGTAGCATTTTTACATTAGTTTATGTTCTGGGGAGTGATTGCTATTAAAGCGAATGGACGGACAACATCAAGCCGAAATTTTCTCGTTCATGAATGCTTTTAAGATATTTAATAAAATATTTAAAATCACTTTTTTACCATCGCTTAATCAAGGGACCAGCAATCCTTTCAGGAATGGGCATCTCAACCCTTGCTTAATCATTTTTATATTGCCTTCCTGAGGATTCTCTCGCATGGAAAAAGGAAAAAACGCAAGATCATCAACGTCTTTTTGCATTAACCTACTGTGTATTGCTCTGATCAAGTGCTATGACATTCATATTTGCTCGTTGGTAGATTTTTCATTTACACCTTTCGAATAAATTCTCTTTCTTTCGTTACAGGGACATCGGAAACCCGTGAGGTTAAGGGTCGAAACAAGGTAGACGCAGCCATCTTCGCATGCAAAACTTGTAACATTCTTTAGGATCATTCGGGCGGGTAGATTGACTTCTCCATTTGCAGCATTTTTGGAAAATCGCCGATAGACGTGTGGAACCTTTTCGGTTGCCAATTTCTCATCTGGCAGCTTTTCACGTCACTTGTTGCATAACTGATGGGGTTGTGCAGTATGTCTGCACAACAGAAAATTTGCTAACACCATCCCGGTGCGACAAATATTTTGCCTGAACTTATTTCACTATTGGGCGTGGCTGTTTTTCGATGTACAGAGTGGAAAGCTTCTCCATGTTGCCCTGAAAGTTGATGCACTGACGAGGTCAAGAATGTTGAAACCGGGAATTCTCTTTTGACGGTGCCTTACCGCGGTTTGTAGGAAGATGTCATTTAAAGTTACACAACCGACTTCGGCAATGATAGTTCGCGAGAACACGCAGAAACCACTTTTACGTTGTGCAAAGTAGAGGAGAGCAAATTCAATGGTAAAGGGGCCTAAGAAAAGAGTGTACGCTCCAGTTTTATCAGAGAGCGTTTGTGCTCTACGCAATTCTGGTCATTTAAGACGCTATTTAAAATTTTTTTGCCGTATTCAGTCCGAATTCAAAACCGAATGGTACAAGTTACTTGACTGCAGAGAAGGCGGGAGCAAGTCGATCAGATCGAGTTCCGTGTGCGAAAACCCTCGATCAGACGGAAGAGCCTCGCGGTCCGAATGGAGAATTCATTCGGTGTCGGCCAAAGGCGGAAAATACACAAGTAACTTCAAAAAATATTCTCACATTAAAGAATTTAATATATCTGAATATGAGAGGGAAATATTATATTGAAGGACTTTAAGGAAGAAAAGAGAAGGGAAATTAAAGCCCAGGGGGATAAGCTGGATGACTTGTTTTGTCCACTCCCTAAACCATTGAGAGATATTTATTTGTTACACAATTATATTGGCTTTCAGACTGACAGGCCTTGAGCACAATTCAACTACGTTCAATTTTCGTATCTTTACGCTAAAAATGTGCGACCAGGCGATTACATGGTAAAAGCGAAACGCGACGTTTCAAAAGTCAGCATGCGACCCATTGGGAATAGGTTTTCCCGCGTATCTGAAGGAAAAAGAAAGAGAAATGAGGCGATATTAAGCAATTCGGATGATTTTTCGCGGCATACTCGCCGAGGAATTAATTCCCGGTCTCGAACAAGTTCAAATCTGGTTTACGACTGTGAGGTCTACAAGTCGTTCTGGAGATAAACTTGTTTCGAGTCTCATAACACGAGGAGGACATTTAAACATTTTTATTTTTTTAAATCTCAATGCACATGATTGAAATTGTGCCTTCCCACGTCGAAGCAGACGCCCTTTTCGATCGCAGTCGTGGATGACGATGAGGCATCGTCGGAGGATAAATGCGAGGATCGACCGGAAAATGTTAGGGTTTTTATCCGGGTCGTTGCGGCAAACGGAAATCCAGAGTGAAAATCCAGAGTGACATGCGGCGGGGAATCGAAAAACGAAACTGGTTGCACGGTACCGAGGCGGAAGGGAAGGGACCTTTTTTTCTCGCTTTCGAACAACTTTGGCCGCGAAAATTATCCACCAACCATCACCACTCGGCAACAAAAACGCAGCGATTCTGCAATGGTAAAATCGAAACCGGGAAATCAAGAACTTACCCACGGAAGAAAAAAAAGAAGGAAAAGTTGTCGCTGTTTTCGGTGTCACAAATGCATTATTTGAAACATGAATCCCTTGAAAATTTTTTGACTTTTTCCCGGGCCGTTGAAGTTCCGATCATTTTTTTCCACCGAAAGTGGTGGATTTCCTTCCGTTTTCGAACGGCGGATACCAATGATGGAAAACTCAACTGCCTCTAATGCCTGCAATTCCGTTTGCATTATTCAAATCACCTCCGAAGACTCCATGAAGAAGGCACTAAACGAGTTGGATTTTTACGTACTTTTACTAGCACTTTCAAATGGTATATTTTAATGCATCGCGCAAGTTTATAACACTCAGTCTTGGCAAAAGACACCGCTGATGGATCAAAAAGGAGAATTTTAGTTAACTCCTTGCACGAAGGAAATCCATCTCAACGCGAGTCATTTCGATCGTATTCGCCGCAACAGGCCACAAAGAACCAACGCCCTCCATACAAAACCGTGGTCATCTCAAAAACGGTTTCGATATCCATTGAAAAACCCGATTACAAGATCACACGGTCCGAAATGCGCCATCTCGAGAGTGGTTATACCCGTTGAAGTAGCAGACCGTGACCGGCTCCGCACCCGATTCGAAACTTCTTCGTTACTTTTACTTTTTTTCCCCGCCAAACAAAGCTAAGGAATCAATGCACATCCGAATTTGTAAGGAGTTCACACAGACGGGTTTGCAATGTGAAACTCCGTTGAAGATTAATGTATTTCGTCCGTGATGCATAATGAGGACCGAGGTTAAAGAATTTTTCTTTCCTCCCATTCCCAAGTTGAATCGTATTCGCTTGCGAAGTACCCGGGAGGACAGCCTTTACTGTCGGAGCGATCTACGTCGAAACCTTACTCATTAAAATATGCAACGCGGACTATCACTTCCTCGGATGGCGGCAGAAACCTTGTCCGGACGCGAGAACATTCGCTTTCCCTCCATTCTCCTTTGCTTTCTTTTCGACTTCTTGAAACCAAAATCGACAAAACATTTTAAAACGAAAGAGTATCTGTTCTATCCTGAAGTAGGTATCTGTTTCATGTGCGATTCCGGCTTTTGGACGACAGCAGATTTCGCATCACACCAGGAATGCAAGAAATTTGATGCCGGAAGCCAAAAGCCTCGACGGAAGTCGCGGCATCAATTCTTACCGTAAGGCATGTGGCGACTCTTTCTTCGGCTCAGACATTTTCAAGAAACTTTCTTGCACATGAGAAAATTATGACAGACATCAATATTGATTATCCCTCTATCCCAATTGCTCCCAAAAAGAATTCACACACGTATGTATATATAAAAATATTTCAACTCACGTCATCCATTATTTGCAATGACAGAGGATCATAATAAGATCATGATCAAGTTCGAGAAGACATTATAACCGAACAACACACATTGCCTATTAATGAATGGCGCTGTCCTCATAATCCATAAGTCGATTATTATATTAATCTCTTAATTTTTTTAATTAAAAAATCAAGACCTTCTACCAGCCAAACCTCATATATATATATATAAAATAGATACAGATAGAAGCCTTGATAAATTGATGCGTAGTTCATTCTGGAATTAAAAAATTTCATTGCTTCGCTCATTGCATAACTGCAAATAATGACATTTTCTGCTTGCAAAGGTTAAACCTTACTTAATTTTTTTTTCTCTGTCTCTTTAACTTTCAACTTACAATTATCTTATTAAACCTAATATGGCACTGCGTCAGTTTTGGCACCATGATAGATTTCTTTTCGTTAAGCGCGCATATTTCATAATAAAGATTTTCATGGGTTAATTAAAATGTTCGCGCCAACAAGAAGCAGAAGATTCCATTATTAAAACGGGCGAGAGATTCCATCATTTAATCGAGCGGAGAGAAACTGCAAGCACGCGCTGGGGTCCAAAGTTTTGCTGTTCTTAAATCCTTACCTTCCCTCCCACCCCCGGACAGAAAGCCGAAATAACCTTTTGATTACAATAGAAATTATATTTATATAATTTCTAATACAGAAAATAAAAGCAGCAATTTTTGGGACCTGCCCTTAACTTGCACCCCTTCAAATTTGCAATTGTACATAGAGTCAGATAAATATATACGTAAAATTTGAATTAATGTGATATGAAATTTTTAACACAGTGCTCAGGGCTGTGATACCAAGCCGCTTATAACATTTGCAGTTCATTTTCTCCATATAAATGTATTTTTATACAAGAAATCTAGCCAAGAACAAAGAGATTGTGGCAACACTTTTTTTTCTGAAGAGCAGATTTTGAAAGTTAAATCACAAAACATGAATTACATTATAGTTCACGGTCAGTTGATTATGATACTTTTTTTTCAATATTCATGAATACATACAAGGATCAGAACTGAAAAAGAAATTTGTGACCGGCCGTCGACCAGCAGTCGAAAACTGCACAATTCAGGCATTTCCTATACTACGTCAATAAGATGCTGCCGTTATAAAGGGCGGTGACAACAAAAGCGAAGGCACCGGCAACCCGGTGATTTAATAGAGCGAAAAAGCGAGGTGGGGGACGAGGAGGAACGAAATCACCCGTAAAATAATTAATCTCGATAGGGGGGGTGGCAAATAGAGTGCAATCAGACGAACTTGAAGAGTTGCCGCCTCTTACGGTGCGACAAACAAAAAAGAGGCGCAATATTTGATTCAGCCGGCAAACCGAGGCGAGACCGACTGGCGGGGCGCTCGTCTTTGGGAACCGGGAACCGTAATGAGCGGGAGTGGGATATTCGTCGCCGCAGCCTCGAACCATTTAAAATTTCCGGGAACGATGAATCCCGTGGGATCATAGCAATGCAAACGCAAGGGGAAAAGTTTCGAAAACAGCTTTTCATCCCTGCGCCCTGCGCAATCCTATTTTCTTTTTTCTAAAGTTGCATAAAGTCTGCGCATCTAAAATCACAATGCCATGCAACAAAGTCGTTTGGGGTGATTGAATTTAAACGGAATGTGAAGAATAAAAGGAGCTAAACAAACAAAAAGTTTCAATCACATGAAAACTATACGTATTACGGCTCTAACCCACTTATTATTTTAAATATTAGTTCATTACTGTATGCACAAACTTGTTATCGAAAAATGAAAGAGGTTGACTTCACAACATTTATCAGTTATAAACTAATATTATTATAAATAATATTAACGGAACTGGCAAATTTTTCTCGATTTCGGTCAATATATATTATATATATTGTATAATTATATATAATATATATATTTCTTTTAAAGGTGTCCTGAATGGAAATGTAGAGCGAATAGGTTTGGAATCCATGATATTTGTGAATTTATACGGAAAATATGCGATTTCTTCACCAATAATGAAGCGATCAAGGAAAAGATTTAAAGGCTTCTCATATTGCGTGGCAGCAAAGAACCGGACTTCGACCTTCCGAAGCTATATGCCACGTGAAACATTTTCTGCGGTCACAGATTTGTGCCCTCCGAAAACGTCCTTTTTCTATGTGTGGATCTCGGGTTCTCCTTTCTCATCATCCATAACGTCTCACTTGGCTCAACAAGCTCATAGGACCAACGGAAATAAATCTGTGATGGGTTTTTTACACCAACGAAAGCGTCCGCGGCTTCGAAAGGATCACGCCAACTTTGGTTGCCGGTTTACGACACGTTGCCGAAAATAACCTTGAGAGTTTAATGACAGATCCCGCCATGCGGAATCGGACGTGAAGCTTCTCTTTCTTCGCGATCGAGAGCTTTTCCACGCGAAACGGTCCGCCTTTCTCTTCGACAGGAAAGCAAAACCGGAAAATCCGATTGTCGTCATGCTGCAGCTTATATGGGAGACGATGAGCTTTTCCCCTTTGCTAATTTCTCTTCATAAAGAAAATTTTACATAAAATTTACGAAAACCAAGAAAATAAACTATGGATAAGATAATTTTTCTCTTTCCGTTACAATCGAATTCCTCCAACGAAAACTATCAATTCCTGTTTTCGTATTATTATGTTGTAACATATATATACACAGGATAATTATGTTATATAAAAAAAAAAAAAAAATATAACTTCAGGAAAGTATGAAGAGTCTTCAATTTCTGATGCCCGGTGTGAAAACAATATAACTAGTTTCCCTTTAAAATTAAGCGAATATAAGTGTTTTCTTGGGTGAAATGAACACGAAGATAATTCCGAAATTTAGGGGATTATGCAGTATGGCAAGCGTATGAGACGTAGGATCAGAAGGAGAGAAAGAGAAAGGAGAAAATAAAATGAAATTCTTAGTCAGAATCTTAGGTGCGCGTTGAGATGGGATAACAGTGGGACTCTTTTTGGGCAGCTGCAGTTGCAGCTCATCTTTCGAAGAACGAGGAATCGGGAATGAAGAAATGAAGCCGATCTTCGATTTCCATTGCACGATCAAGAATCCTTGGCATTTCTCCGTTTACTCCCGGCATGAATCAATTTGCCTCACAGAATTTCCTTTCGACTGGGATGATCGGGCAGTGACTCAGCATCCTTAAGAAATGAACCCCTCGCAATTCGGGATCGTGCACGTACCATGCACAAAAATTTTCACAGCCTGCGTCGATTCCCGGTTCCAGGAGAATGACACGTCGCTTTCGTGCCTTACGGATACGCGATCTTCCCCATATTGGGGATTGGGGTGAGAAATGAAATGTAAACTTCGGGTGAAAATGTCCTTTTTCGTCATAGGGAAAGGAAAATTTCGGTCCTAGAGCACTAATTCCCTCATCCGCACGCGTAAACCATCTCCCAAGCGCTTGTTTATCCGTACGTGGGAATTCCAGCGCGAGAAAGCGAAGTGCTGATCACTTAGCAAATTAAGTGTCGCGGGAGGCCTCGGGTTTCATGTTCCCGATCCAACACTATTCGTTAAAAGTATTTAACAGTTATTAAATCTGACTAAAAAAACATGACCCACTTATTACAACCAGGAATCCTTGCGTTTTTTTGAAGGTATTAACGACGAAACTAACCCAACTAATGTAAAAAGAACGAAAATATAAAAAAATTACGTACAAAACGTGGAGTAATCTACTTTCTTAAATTTACAACCAGATATAAATTAACCAAGTAGAATTTATATGTTGAAATTTTTAGAGCAAAAGAATTTAGATGTTATACAATTACATTATGCACATTCTGTTTACAATACACTCATTAGCCGAAATTAAAATATTTCGTATGAAAAATTGCTAAATTAATTGTTAATGATCACATTTTTATGCTGCTAAAACTGAAATTTACTTTTGATGAATAATGAAAATGAAACATAAATATTAATACAATAATCAACAGTACCACGTTTAGGACAAATGCCCGAATGGGCTAGTGGCTAAGTACGAGGTTGTAAAGTATGATATTATACGACACAGTAATTTTTTCTTTTTTCATCAATTAAATGCTCTCTAATGTCGACTACTTTCATTAACCAGATTTTTTTTTACACATAATATAAATGGGATCAAGTAGTATCTTTCGTTAAGACCGAAGTCACTCCATAATCGGTATTAACATAAATTTGAGTGTTATTCCTTCATTTAATTTTTCATTTTAGAAAGTTGGGTTAAAATCTCATACAGCATATTTTTATATAAGTCGAAAATGTGAGAGTCCATGAGATAAAATTCCCGCGTTAAAGGAAAAAGGAGGCTTCGAATAAGAAAGAAAAAAAATTGCCAATCCACCCCCATAAACTCTAAAAAGATAGGAATGGTCAATTCGTCCCCCCTTAACTCTAAACCCCGCAGCAAGAGCGAAGGAATGAATGAAGCAAACTACAATAAAAATATCTTCCTATCTTCCGAAGGGAATTTCTTCGAACGATCGAAATGGAAAAAACGGGAACGCATCATTTTATCGGAAGAGGAATTATTAACTTTAAAAACACTGGATTGTAAGGTTGAAATATGAAAAGAGAGTAAAGTCCGCACCTGCTTCAGTCTGCGCTTTGGAAGCTTCGGGGGAAAAACAAGCCGTAATGAAAACAGAAGAAGAAAAATTTTCCGTGGCGTAAGCTTCCTTCGGAAAATTTTTCTTTAATATTAGAAAAATTACAGCTTCGCTTCCTTGGAAGATGTCGACGAAAATGGGCGAACTCGAAACTTCTGGAACGACCCTAGCCTTCAAATGGAGGAGTGTTCGGCAATGCTTCAGTCATTATTCACGCCACCACGCGGGATTGGTAATTAGCTCGAATGTCATTAGGCACATTTTAAAAGAAAAATGATCTTAAACCGAAGATGACGTTAGACGGTCCTTTTATCGATAATAATACGGCAAGTTTTCGTTCGTAATCGTTAGCCGGTTAAGAAGGAAACAAGTAAAAATTTCTTATAGTCGCAAGCTAACGAAGATCCACCGCTATAAGAGCATCCATAACGCACATATTGTTGATGAGCGAATGTTAAAAAATTCAAATATCTCGTGTTTCAACCAGGGGATGAGCTAATTTCTCTCCTTTTTCGGAGCTGCCGACATATGCATTCATCCCAGATCGCGGTTACACTTTTCAACATCTCGTTTTTCTTCCCATCCATCACAGGCGACGTCTTCGCTGGTTAGGTTAGAAAGGAAATATGAAAATTCGCTGTTGGTTTTCCATCGCTCTTTCCTATGTTCATAAATCTCATAATTCTCTATCGCCCTCTGGCATTGTCGAAAATTGTGTCTCATCGACTTCCGCGTTTTTCTTTCGCAATTCAAGCTAGTCGAAATTGAATTTTCATCAGAAGGCAAAAAGAGAGAAAGAAAAAAAGAAAAAGATGAAAATTGAAAGTTGCGAAAATTTCGTATTCGCAAAACGCAAGAAATCCGCTCGCGTTTTTGGAACATTTTGTACTTAATGAAAAAGTAAGTTTTAATTTCCGGGTAAGTTACGTTACTTTGCCTTTTCGGCGTTTGCTATGCCAAAGGGTTTTCTTAATGTTTCATTTAAAGCACTTTCAACTTTCCATTATCCCTTAAGGTTTTCTTTTTCGTCTCTTTGCTAAACTCTTTCTCAAGTCACAAGTCGGTGCTGCTTCACTGGCGCCGATAAACTTTTTCATTAAATTAATTTTGGTCAGTGCACAAAGCAAGCACCTAATTCCAATTTTTTTCCTCGTTTTTCACAACTGAGAAAAAATGACGGTATCAAAATCCTAATTTTCGGCGCAGTTCGACAATTTATCATCTTCTCTCGGAAATGTTACACATTGACAATATTTTCACATACGAAATGGGAGTTTTATTTTTCTTTTTTTTCAGTGCAAAATTTTCATCTTCGCATTAATTTCTTTGCCAATTGCACCTTCAGCGAATGTTCATTATTCTCGCACGAAGAATATCGCAAACTTTCTATTCCTACGGGATTTTACAAATTACCATTCATCTCTGTAAAGGATACCATTAAAGGCTTTTAACGCATCATTTTCGGAATTCCAGAAGGAAAATAAGATTTTCCGAGGATAAAATCGAGGAAACCTTTCCATGATCATTCGGTCATTTGATATCGAAATCTGCCTTCCTAAGTTTTGGTAAATTTTTTTCCAGAAAGTTTTCCGGGATCCCGCTTGGGTCTATGCGCATGTATGGATGATAAATAACTTTCCCAGATAGTCGAGAAAATCTACATGTCACGGCAGTTTGAATTCGAACCATATATAGAAACTGATAGATATAGATATATATATATAATAGAAGAAAAATTATTCCGAAATGGGGATCATTACTGATCTCCACTGCATGTTTATAGCAGGTAAGATTATTAGAGTTGCTCGATTTTAAAATTTGCAGATCTTTCCCGAAAGTTTAATATGGGATTCTCTTCGGCAAACCCCGTGAAGACTTTCGCCATTCCCGGTGACACATGATGTATTCCGAATTTCCTGCAACCGGTTGCGAGCCATTAGAATCTCCTCGATTTCGAACGAACCATTCCAAAGGTTAGTGCGATTTTCCGCGTGTAGAAGGCTTCTTTAAGTCATAACCCAAGAGAATGATGCACTACTGCTATCGGAGAAGCTCTGTTTGCGGGATTCGATATCGAAAGTGCAGCACCATTTGCGGAGTTGCCTCGCTTAAGAAAGTTCCTACCATCTGGACCACCTTGAAGAACGCGACTTCCATTCCAGACACCCACACGAAGGGTAACCATCAAACGATGCGTCCTTATACCCGAGGCTTGTTGCCAGGAGAAACGCATTTAATGGAGAGAAAAAAAACATGTTTCGAAACCCGTGGGAATGTTCCGAATTATTAATTCAAAAATGAAAAAAAAACTCACCATGATAGTAGTCCCTAACGGCCTTTCTGATCGCAAAAGACGAAGTAGGTAATCCTCAATGCAGATGAAAAAACATAATACTCAAAAATGGACAAAATAAATCACACTGCGGTTTTATATATATATATAAATATATATATATATAAATGGAGAACACACAAAAGCAATTAAAAGAAGCTCATTTACCGACGATAGAAGATGCTTCGGACATTTTTAATCCCAAAACAAATGTACTGCAACATGCAAACATTGAAATGAATAGAAACAAAACGATGCAACCGAAGACGGAGCTCAACAGATACTGCTACGTAACAGATACCAATATTCCAAGACAGTGATCGCAGATACCCAAAAAGAATTCTCTCCCCGTCGAGATATTATGCGACCGCTAGCTTTTCTTATGATTCATCATTCCCCCCCACGATCGCACAGGTAGACTCCAAAGCCTGATTCCATGACAGGTGCATTTTGACATAGTTCGCGTTTCCGTCAATAGAGCGCGAGATAGGCCGTGTCCGACTCCAGCGTTTCCCGCATTTCCTGTCGCACACCAAATGAATGATAGAAAACGGGGAACCCAAAACGGTTCCAAGCTGGGTTGCACATGGAGGATAAGAACCGTCGACGGTTCCTCCAGGTTCCACATAACAAAAAATTTCCTCCTATGATACGACACATGTGTCGGTTCGCGAACGAATCCGCGACAAAAAATCCCTTCTTTCCATGCATTATCTCTGATGGTGGGAAAGAAATGTCTGCAATATTTTGCCCGGTGGCTTCAGGCCAACGAACGCGTTCGCACGTGTCATGCAATAGCGATTTGAAGGTAGGTAAATAAGGAGATCGAAGGGCTTCGAAAATGTCGAAGAAGAATAAAAAAAAAGGTTGGCGGCGGTTTAAATGTTCTGCTCGCCCCGATCAGTGACGGGTAAAGAAAGCGAAGGGCGGATGAGGGGAATATTCCGCGCTCGGGTGAAATCGATAAGGAACGAGCCGCCACTGATTTCCGTTGCCATGGCGACGGGAGAGAGACGTCGCTGGAGTGAAGCAGCGAGAGACAGTTCAGTCTCCGCAAATCGGTTAGTTCTCCAGGGTTAGAGCCGTGGTCCGGAGCAGGATTCTCGACGCGAAAATTCCGCAAATTAACAGGACATCTATTTCTCCTTTAGGAATCTTGAGCTCCGGGAAACCGAGAGGCGAAACATTACCGGGATTAAAACTGTTCGACCTAATAGAGGCGGGGTAAGTCACGGAGATAATTTGTTTCACATCTCAAATATTCGAAGTCCGAGAACGAAAATGCATACCACGGTCTACAACTGATTCCCGTTTGTCCGATTTGATTTTGGAATCTGCCTCTCACAAAAAAATGATCATGATTCTTTGCCGAGCATTGCCTTTTTGAATTTTAACGAAAAAAAGAAATGGTCAAAATTAAAAATCCCATCGTTTGGAATTACGTGTTAAAGCCGTTTGACCAAACTAATATAACGCAATTACTGTCGCTGAAAATTCATCCGAAAAAACACTAATGATCCCCTGCACTGAGGAAAACAATGGTTTCCATTTTCTTTGTTTAAAAATAAAATTGATCTGGAAAAAAATTCTTTAACATCATAAAATGTACTTAAAAAAGGTAACAAAATTATTCCCGGATATTCGATAGCCATCCCTTGGTTTATGAGATACCCACAGCAACAACACAAAGCTGCCATTTTTTGGTTGTAACAAAAGCGACCATTCGCTTTCAACATTCGGAGTTTTCGTTAATTCATATGTATATCTAGAGCAGGTTAGCTATTTTTGTACGATTCACCGTTACAGTTATCATATTTTTCAAGTTTTATCATACGCTAAACTGAATTTTATCGTTATAAAATTTTTTGAAGCGAAGAATTCAATATTTTATTTGAAATATGAGATTCGACTCCTTCCTCGCCAGCTTCGGCACGCTATCCAAACACGATTTTGGAAATCTTTCGTGGCCAACTTACCAAGGTGATTACTAAAACTAACAACTAACTGGACATTTTATATCTAAAAAATCTGATAAAAGTCAGGACAAAACTGGAAACAGCCCCACATTAAGCTCGCAGTCGCGAAAAAGTCCAATCGAAAATGACAGATTCGATTTGTGTGGAATACTACCAGAAAGCATCGACCGATTGCTTGACTTTACCGTGAACCAGTCAAAACTAAGGCTATCCGAAGAATATGTTTCATGCATTCTGACGCTGGCAAATGTCAAGTCAGCCATTTCTTACGATATCTGAGGATTCATTCATAAAGGAAGTTCAAGGCGTTTTCGCCTGGCGAGATGTTTAAGTATTCTGCTTGGCGCCTAAGAGTTGTCAATGACTTCATTAACTGCAAAGAACTCAAGAAGAAAGTACGAGGCGGGAGCAAGTCGCACGGCCTTAATTTTAAAGCCACAATAAAATTCAGCTGCCCAAAATAATTGAAACTTGAGTGACGTTGCCCTTCTCGGATCTCATCGAACGTGTTTTGAGCAAAACAATGTTTTGTTATTTTTCTTTCGGAATCGTCATCGATTGCTGCGCTCCCGTGGTCTAAATAATGAAAACCGACATTTTAATTTCGAAATAATAAAATCCGGCTATACTTGGGCAGCGAATGGTGAAGATCTCATTGCAGTCGTAAAACAATTTGAATGATTAATTTCCTTAATTGAAAATTAAATGTTTCTACATTTCACATATATTTGTGTGGAGTATATCATTTTTACAAATATGTAAGAATAATAAGTTATATTGTAAAATGTCAAGTAAAAAAATGGTAAATAAATTGATAGTTAATGATTTAATTATCCAAAGAAAAGTAAATTGAGTTTTAGACAATAAGAAAAATCCATTTAATTATATGAAAAAGAATATAAGACCCTGTTAATCATATAAACGATCAACAGATTCTGAGGCATAGATCTATTTTTGAAAATCTCCTCGTGTTCTAACACAAAAAACATCTTCGTGATAAATACCCAGGGCAACTATTGGAGCAAATAACCGATAGGAAGATCTACATTTGAATGGTCGACAAAGGGCCAGAAACGAAACAAGAATCGGCCAGCATCAGACAGTAAGAACTCCCAGTTAGTTAAACCAAAAAATGACAGATACAAGTTATGTGATTAGGAAATGAAGGCAGGAAGTATGAACTGGCAAGTTGTGGAGATGACAGATTCTGATATCGTATGATGTGCCGTGTTTCGATAAGTGCGATGCACAAATGAAAAGACAGCGATATGCGCTAAGTAATTACTTATAAGTACAAATTAAAGGGACGTTTAACTATTTCAAAACTAGGGTTTCGAAAAGTCAATTCAGCATGCACTCCACGTCGCAGGATACGCTGCTGCTCAGAAGAAAGCCTAGTCGAAGCAAAAAGTGAAATTAAAACCATTCGCAACACAGGAAAATATATGCGCTAAGAACGGGCTAATCTATTTAAATTGTCCGAGATCCCAAAATCAAAATATACGGAGGAGTTCTTTTATATGCAATAACAGAAAAAAGTTTTTCAACTGGAACTTGTGAAAAAACTCATGGGCAGAAAGAGCAGCATAGCATACGCCCAAGCCGCTTGCAAATACGGAAATTCGCGCCATTTTCAACATGTGACAGGAACAAAAACCACATGATTAAAATATCTTGGCACATGATCAGAACGGAGCATGGCACTGCCAACTTAATGATAAACTCGTTTTTCGCTCAGTCGGAAACTTGAGACGCATTTATCCTCATCTTTTTGATGAAAACGGTAATTATCAATATTATGGTTAAAGTTGTCGCGTGAGTTTTCGTTACCATACTCCACATATATTTACGTATAATTCAAGCAATAGAGAAAACATTTTACATTGAAATTATTTCAATCAATAAAAAAATAAAATTTTCCCTCAGCAATATAAGACCGGATCTCCCGCTGCAGTCGATATATTAACCACCAGATTACTCGCCCGTGGTTACTACTCCTTCAAGAGATTTCAAAAAGAAATTATCCAATAAGTTCTTGTTAAATCTGGAAATATTGCACCCCGAGGCCAGTATGCAGAAAAAGATATGGAACTAGAAATAAATGCCATTGCCATTAATCAGTAAGGGATTCACAAAATGGCACCAGAAAACGAATGTTTGTGCACCAAGATAAATGTATAATTCCAAAAAACAAAAGTCCGGTTACTTGGTCACTTTCAAATTAACATTCACATACGATAATTTCCGATATATATCCTCAGCACCACCGCAAAATCCACATTCTCATCCATCGAGATCCAATTACAAGGCATGCGGCATTCAGTTGCATATTTAGGAACTAGAAACTGCGATCCGAGTTTCCAAGAAATTTCTTCCACCAATCGAGGGCTGAACAGTTCACTGAGAGAAAACATTTCTTTGACATCTGAACATGAAGATATTGAAAAAACGAAACTCTAGATATTAGAAACAACAACGATATTTGTTTCAATATTTGGTTTCGGTTGACAAAAATAAATTTCAGAAATTATCTGACCATATAACCCCACATTTTTGTCACGAAAATGGCAAAATAAAAATTTAATATTTGCATAATTTCTGAACTCCATGAATTTGTGTTATACAATGAACGCATCCTGAATAGGAATTACAATAAAAATTTTATCCTTTTACATTTTCTGAGGAATCTCCAACATATGCGAACAAAGTCATGATTGTAATTTGTGCAGAAATTTTCGCCTTAATGGAGAATTTTTTCGTTCACTTCTATAATGGCTGAAACTAGTTTTCAAGAAGGATTAATTTTGGAAAATGAATACTTTTGTATTTTAATACCAAATATATTATAAGAATATCTCTTCATCAGGAGATTGTTCAATTTTACAGTTCACAAAAAGTCGCTTGCACAATGAACAACTGATTTATTGTAATTATATTGCACCGAAAGATTCCGTGTCATTTGAGGAGGTATATTTTGGGATGAAATTAACCAATCAAAAGTAACGATTTGAATCAAAAGAGTTTTCCAAGATTAACTGTTTATGCATCCGAGTCAGATGGAAATTAAGGAAAAACGTTTCTTTATTCTGCTCCTCGGTTTTTTTTTCTATCAATCTCGTATAAAATATCAGTAATACATTGGTTTCAACTTCATTCGAAATCGCTTCCGAAAATGGCGGCGAAGGAAATTTCCAAATGGAAAGAACAGGAAGTCGAGCTGCCAACTTTATTTCTTCCACCGCCTTTCATCAATTGTGTACAATTTTGTGTTGTGGTCATAACATTTTCTTATCTGCTTCATCACTTTTTTAAATTTATCGTTGTCAATCCTCTTTCAACGAAGGTGGAATTTTTGTTTTTCATAAAGGATAAGTTATAAAATTAAAAATTTAAGAGAATTTTTATAGTTAAAACGTTAAATCGTAGTGGAGAACTTTTCGTGTGCACGTATTCGTTGCATGTGTTTAAGGGAAGCCCAGTATGTACCTGATCGAAGAACAACCTACATACTGCATAACGAACGGTCCATTCTTTCTTATGTGACGGTTAAAACTGGGAAGCTTAATGGTATCGGAAGTCATTCGAACGTTTTTTTCATTTTATCTCAGTGACTCTGGCTAAACAGTAACATAACTGGATCGATTGTCTTCCTTGTGAAGAATCTGATAAAAGTCCACTATTTTTGTCTTTCTCTCAGGACGGTAATGATAACAACGAACACATCGACGGACGACACGTCGGTGACCGCTAGTGCACACTGAGAACAAATTCTAATGCGATAAGTACATTATTTCTTCAAAATTACATAGAGTTGATGGAATAAAAAACTGTATATATGTATTTAATGGATAGTTAAACTATTATTTCGTTTTTAATATCAAAATGAATATTCCTAATTCACGATTTCATCTAAACTAATCTACAACGAATGTCAACAAAATTTGCTTTCAATTTTATTTCATACAAATGATTTTAAGATTGAGAAGTTATTAAGAGGTTTTCGGGTAGAAAAGACTATCTCAGAGAAAAGAGAAATTATTAATAACTTCGGTTAATTTTTGAAGTTACAAAAATTCTTTTAAATATTTAATTATGTAACTTGTCCTTCACCATGAAAAACGAAATTTTCATCTTCGGTTGAAAGAGGATTCACAATGATAAATTTCGTTCCTATGATGAACAGGAATAAGAAACTGTTGTGGCTACGACGTGAAGAAAGGCGGTGAAAAAAATGAAGTTGGCAGCCGATTTCCTGTTCCTTTTAACTGGAAATTTCCACCGCCACCATTTTCGGAGGCGATTTCGAGTGAAATTGTTGAAACGAAAGCATTTCGCTTATTTCACAAGTGATTAACAAACGAAGAAAAAAATAAAAATCAGAAAGCAGAGTAAGACAAAAGGTTTATCGTTAATTTCCATCAGATTCAGATGCTTAAACAATTAACCTTGGAATACTGTTTTTATTTGTTAATTTCAACCCCAAAAAGTACCTCATCAAATGATATGGAATCTTTTGGTGCAAAATAATTATAATAAGTTCTACACTGTGCAAGTGACTGTGTTGTGAATTGTAAAATTGAACATGTGCTACCCTGATGAAAAGAATATGCCCACAATGTATAGGTTAAATGCAAAATTATTCATTTCCCGAAATTAATCCTAGACGAAGTTTCAGCCACCATAGTGATGAAGAAAAAAAATTCTTTATTAATGAGAAAATACCTGTATGTATTTTATACTGATTTTATTCGTATATCTTAGGTTTCCACAGAAATGTAAACCGATAAAATTTCATTTGGTCAATATTCATTCCAATTGCTACAGGGGATGCATCCAATGAATTCTACATATGCACGGAGTTCTCAAATAAGTGCATGCTGTTTAGAAAATCAGACCACAAGATATCGAAATACATAAGGTAAAATCTGCATCGATATAAATGTAATTAAATAAAAACAGAAAAAAGATGTTTGAACGATATTTATTAAATAAGATAATTGCAGGGTCAGGACGAGTCATTGACATGAAACTCAAATATAATTCCGCATTTTTCAGTAAAATTATGAAAGGAAAAATTTAACATTTCCCTGTCGTCAAGTCCCAGTATCAAAGCCTCATGTCGCTAAAGAAGAGGGAAAAAATTATTATTTTTGAATTTGGTAACCGGCAGCCGCGTACTTTGGATTTCGTTCATGGAAACGAACGGTCCAACGCGGACCTACCACCTGTGAAGGGACTTGCTTCAGCTGGACCAGGAAGTAAGTAATGTGAAATGTAATTTCCAAATGTAAAGGGGCGGCGGTGAGAAAGAAATTGTTAGCTGCCGGCATGGATTTCGATTATCCGAATTTTGAGAAAGGCCGCTGGAATTATGAGCATTTTAAACGCTTCTGTGTATTTAGTAGATGAAAACACGAGTAGTGGCTGGTGCATGAAATTTTTTGTTCCGGCGCCCGTGCTCATTTTCGGGGAAAAGCTAGCGGTGGAAATTAGTCCGGAGCCTGAGTGGACTCTCGTCGGTGAGGAAGGAGTGAGTCGGAAGAAAAGAAACGACAATCTTTCTGTGAAACACGCACGTTTATTATTTTCATAATTTAGAAATGAGAAAATATCACCGGAGCCTCTTTTTCAGTCTCGAATTGCTCGCGTCGGAATGCTCCGAAACCGATTTTCGCCGCTTTTTGTCCGCAATCGATGCCTCGTTCACGAATTTCCTCTTGATGTTTTCGCCTCCGCCACCAGGTTTCTCCTTTTCACGATCGCTGCTCCATCGTGTTCCATGTAAATTTCTCGCCCCGTCCGGAAGAACTTTCGACGCAGTTT